>MU856940.1:67790-100835 GCA_033296705.1 Chaetomidium leptoderma | reverse complement strand
GGGGGGGAACGAGGGTTCTAGTCCCATTTCAGTGTTGCTGCCTCAAGGCAAGGCCCGTTTCCCAAAGTCCGAAGTTTCACATACCTTTTTTTCACCGCGCCGTTTATTGGGCCGCCCGTCAAGTGCTACGGGTCAGCCTGACTACGCCGCTTCGAGCAACATCGCTTCATAACTGCGCTAGCGATTCCATCGAAATCCGAGCCTGATCCGAGGAGGAGCTTGGGCAGCTAAAAGGTCTATAAGTAGTTCAATATCAAGCTTTTTCTTTACCTTGCTGAACATGATCTTTGGGACTTCCATCTTCATCAGTTTTATCGTCGGGCTTTGGCGATCTTAGAGGGCGAATGTAAGAGCAACTGACAGAGATGCTGATGGGAATGGCAAGAGGGGAATGAGGTTTGCTACTTACTTATCTGCCGCTGCTACACAATCAAACATGCAAGACAAAGCATTTATAGTTCCAAGACTGTTGACGGGAGTGAGTTGATACAGAAAGAAAAGTCGTTTGTTCGCAACCGCTGCTTGACTAGTGCCGGGCCTCCTAGTAGGAAAATAAGATATGTTACAATGAAATTCCTCCAGTTGCCGCTCGAATGACCCTGCAGCCAATAATGTATACATAACTTGAACCACAACCCGCCCAAGACGACCAAATACTCTCTGGCTCTTATATGCCCCCAAAACATCACCTTGGAACGAGATTGCACAACCTTGGACATGAGTTTTGGCAAGTCGAGGGATGGCGTTAAGGGGGTTGAATGGATCCATCGGCAAAACGGGGCAAGTCTTGTTTGTCGTGTGAGGGGCATCTCATGTCCGGTGGCAGAGACAATAACCTCCTCCACAGTCCCAAACATGGCCTTTCCGCAGAGCCAAGAGCTTTGGATCCCCGATACACAAGAAAGTACCACCATACGGCTAGTGTCACGGCTGTGAAAAGTACGGTGACGAGGAAGTAGATCCAGATGTAGCTCGACACGATGGCGCCATCTTGGGAACCCCAATTGAAGAAGGTCATGGAAAAGACGGTCTGGATAAGTTAGCAACGAGCTGTACTGGTAAAGATGGACTTTTCCTTTTGCTAGACTTACAGCAAAGAACGTGCCAGGAAGAAATATCATGGTGACCAGGGCAATGGACCGCATCTGGCTGGAATGCCGTCCAGCGGCCGTAGCAATATCCACGGTTGTATCGCCCTGGGACTGTTCTTGGAGTCAGAACTTCTTTCTGCGTATGATAGCCCTGGGGAACGGAGATATGGGGATTCGTCTTACCCATTGAGTGGCAATGGTCATGCCATCTACTCTCATAGAGCAGTCGTCAATCATGTCGTCCAACTCTTCGACCAGGAGTCCGAGACGGTCCTTGATCAGGCGGCCGGTCCGACGCAGCGAGGGACCAGCCTGGTGGGGGGGACGATCTGCGTTTTTGGCCTCAAGCGACGATGGAGAGTAGAGGCTCGACAGCTCCTCCAAGTATTTAGTCATTTTGAGGAGCTGGGTTCGCCACATTCGTAGTCGGTTCCGTAAGAAGGTCACGTTCAGCCAAACCGTCCTCCTTACATACCTTGCCCCGGCAGGATGATCGGTCTCAGGGGTCCCGCGGCGGGCGTCTCCGGGAGTGGTTCCCGTGTCAAGCTCGTATATAGTCTCTTCCAGTTTGTCGATGGTGGACTCTACTACTTTGGCCATTCTCTCTCGCTCCAGCTCGGCGAAGAAGCCCGGCAAAAGAAGGGGGTGGAAGGCATGTTCCTTGGCCTCGGCTAAACGATTCAGGGCCTGTTTTTCCATAGCCACGGTGCAGCCAAACAAGATGGCAAACGTTAGGTTACGGCGTGGAAGGTATGTTACGGTTAACGCAAGGTCGTTCTTCCAGGTATTTGCAGACCTGCAGTTGTAGACTGCGGGCGTGGTCAGCAACAAATTTTTCCCAGTAGCCGTATAAATCACATTCTGCCCATGGGAAGAGGAGAGAGTACTTGTCGGCCCCGCCCTCTCGCTCCACGATTTTAGCGAGAAATCTCACATTGTGAGTGCCTGCTTTGCCGAATTTCGTAAGCATGTCGGCTTCCTGATTGAAGATCGCCGCATCTCCCGTTCCGAGAGTTTTCAGTGCAAATAGGTTTGCCGGCGCGTAGAACTGAGAGTGAAATTGGCGACGGACTACGATTACTTACCCTCTGGAAGCTGAGGGAGAAATGAAACGCTCACCACGCTCCCCCGCCCCTCTCAACCACCACCAAAGGCTCGTTCTCTCTCAGGACAGCGGCGTGTCGTTGAAAGGCCGGCAACTACAAGACCGTCACGTCGATCATACCAACATTGCCGATAGACTCACGGACGCGCTAAGCAGGGCAGAACATGCATCTGACTCGGTGGGCTTTACATCAGGGGCAACGACCGCACGCCCGGATAAGGACTTGGACCACATTGTCACTGAGGACACGCCTCTTTTGCTACATGATACCGGTCTTCGAGAGGAAGCAGATGCTGATGGAGGGACACCGCAGGAAGCAATGTCGCAGGAAATAACGCCGAGGGAACAATTGAGGGTTCCAGAGTGGAATGTCTGCGTGGGTGGTTTGCACACTGGTGTGGTTGCTGGGAACCACGAGAAGAAGATTGATAGACTTTCCAGGTTTCGATCATTAATAGTTCCCAGAAATTACTGCGTGCTATCGGCTTAATTAACAAATTAAAAGCCCTGGATGCGAAGAACAACAATAAAAAGGTCAAACCTCAGTCTCAATTCCCTGCTCCTTGTCCCCATGATGTACCACCTCCTCGATCTTGCCCTTCCCCCCCTTCACCTTATCCACCATCCAATCCATGGTTCTTGTCGCCTTCCACTGCATAATACCACGGTGCTTCCGATGCAGCTGCTTATGATGCCTCTTATAATCCTGCACTTGCGACATCGGCCCCCTCTTCCCATCATCATCGCTGCCCCCCTTGCCCTCCAGAATCGACTCGGTTTTCGACTTCAACTTGGCTGGCAACTTCCTAATCGGCTTGATCGGCCCTCCACCACTGCCTTGGTCCGTTTCCTCCTCACTACTGCTCGAATCACCCGCCTTGCGCAACATCTTGCGCGTATTCGCCTCCTGTCTCGAGTCCTGCCTCCCAGCACCACCAACAACTGACTCCCCGTCTTCCGTATCCTCATCGTCACTCCCCTCACTAGAAGACGAAGAGGACTCCCAACTCCCCAAGCTTGACCCCTCTCCGTGGCCATGAGCCTCACCCTCCGTCATCTTCTCATCATTCACCGTATCCAACACCTCCATCACCGCTTTCACATCCCGATTCTTCGCCTTGTGGGCATACGCCTTGTGGTAGCCACTCAAGCCCCTCCAAAACCTCAGCTGCAGCTCAATCTCCCCCAGCGGCTGCTCCCCTTCCTCGATCCCATGGTAATCCGCACAACTCCGCGCACGTCCCAGCTGCTTCTTCCCGCCCTTCCAAACTTTGAGTCGCACCGTATGATCCTCCTCATCGGGAACGTCGCCCAGCCACAGCACCGCCAGCGCAGGATTGTCCTCGGCGCCAAACGACGAATTCTTGAACTCGACAATCAACGACGTCGTATACCGTTTAATCACGCCCAAAAACACACTGTCTCCATCCACCTCCCTCTTGGGCCCCCACATCCCCTCCCGGCCCCCTTCCTCGCCGCCGCCGCTCTCACAAGCCTTCATCTTAGCCTTGCCAATCTTGGTCTTGAGCTTCAGCTTGCACTGCAAAATCCCCATCGGAAGCTGCTTTCCCTCAACAGCCTTGACAGGCGCCCTGACCTCGAGCGTGCCATAGTCCCAGCCGGTCAACGCCCTCGGCATCTTGACCTCAACGCTGCGCCAGACCATGCTGATCCTCGCCCGGCCATAGCCCATGCCGCCGGCGAGCGGGTACGTGCCCATGACCTGGCTGCGGTGCTCCAACACGCGCCGCAGCGGCAGGTAGACGATGCCCAGCAGGGGGTCGTTCTCGCCCTCGCGGGCGTCGCGCACCGACACGATGACCTCGGTGGTGGCCCAGTCCTTGACGAAGCGCTCCGTGCCGGCGTTGAAGAAGGGCTTGGCGTTTTTGGGCTTGGTGCGCGTCCGGTAGATCTTGCGGTGGTTCAGGATGATGGCGCAGTAGCTGTCGGGCAGGTCGTCGGATTGCTCGGCCTCGTCCTCCCGGCCCTCGCCGTCGCCCGCCCCGCTCTTTCGGTCGCGGTTCAGGCGGGAGACCTCGAGGCCGGTGATGTTGTGGATCTGGATGCTGAGGATCCCGCTGGGGAGGTCGTGGGGTGGCGGGGCCGAGATGATGAGCGCGTCTTCCAGTTCTTTGCAGTCTTGTCTTTCCTGCTGGCGCAGTTCGTCCTCCATGTCCTTGGCTGCGAGCGCCTCGCGGAGTTTGTTGCGCGCGTCCTTGGATACCCGGTCCTTGAGCTGGTCCACGCTGCGGATGCTGGGGTCGAAGGTTTGTTTGTCGAGCTGGCATTGCTGGATGTGTGCTTTGGAAAAGAAGCCCACAGACCATGTCAGAGTGCCGGGCATCTTTTCATCCGGGTCCTCCGCGTGGAGCGGATCTTCTCGGTCACACATCTTGTTCTTTGTGGTGGAACCATGCATCAGCTCCTTCAGGCTCAGTTCGACACGACCGAGATCATCGTCGGCAGTGTGCTTGTCCGAGTCCCATAGATGCAAGCGAAGTGTTTCCTGGGCATTGATCTCATCCGGCGACACGAGGATCCATGCCCACTCGTTCCAGTTGGGCTTGGAGTCCTCGATGATAATACGAGTGGAAGCGACCGGCTTGCCGAATTTGCCCCACGAGACGCTCACGTAGGAGTCGCTAGATCCGCTGAAAGGCCCAAAGCCTCCATCGCCTTCCTTGAAACCGCGGGCCTTCTTGATGTGGACGAGAACAATGCCACGGCTGAGGGTATCCTTCTTGAAATCATCGCCCATCAGCATGTCCTTGATGTCGAGAGTCAGGGACTTGGGTGCGACATATTCCGCTAGAGCAGCATCGATGGAGGACTGAACGAATGACGAGATGAGCGGGACGTCCATGAGGTTGAGGCTGTGCTTCGAAAGTGGTACACAAGATAGGTCTGCTTTTGGCTGGCCGAGGAATGTTAAGGTGCAAAGCTGGAAGAAAGGCGGGTCTGGGGTCAGCTGTAGACGCAGGCGCATTGTACCAACAAGCCCCCGAAGTTCTACCCAGACGGGTACGGCGATGCCTCCCGGGAGGTAGAACTTGAGGTAGAGGTGCGCATTCTTGGCCTTGCTCATGATCGACTTGCCGGATGATCGTGCACGGTATGCAAAGGCGAGCTCCATGTTGACAAAGTCACCCTCCTCGGCCTCCATACCCTCACGGATCGCCTGTCCGCCTTGTTCGTCCTGTCCGTCCTGCTTGCCGCTATCAGCATTGCCATCCTGGTTTTGCCCGGCCACCGTCCGGTCATTGTCCTTGGTCTTTTTCAACTTCCCTTGCGCGTCGACAGATTGGCCCGCGGCTGCCGTGGGGAGCCACCTGATACCGAGAATCCGGAAAGCTTCACTTCCCTGGCCCATGTCGTCGACGCTGACCATGCGGACAACTTTTGGCAATGAAGCTTGCATGACGTCCTCCAGCGTGTCGAGGAGAGCCGAAAATAGATCGGGGTTGATCAGGCGCCAGACCGAGGCAAGCAAGCTATTCAGCCATGCGACCGACTCGGGTAGTTCCACCTCGGACTCAGTTCGCTTGAGTTCTTGCTGGCGAGCGGCGTCCCAAATCTCTTCCTCGAAGATGTCGTCGACCTTTCTGGATAGCCAGCCGGAAATGCCCTGAATGAGAAGGAATCCCGCAGCGCCTGTAGCTGGCAATATTATGCCAATCGACAATGTCGACCAAGGGAATGACCAGCCCTTGCCGGCCCTGGACCTGTAACCTCCTCCACTCGAACCCAACATCAACACCACGGCAAGCGCCAGCGCGAACAACGCGCTGATAGCCCCTAACCCCGCCAGCAGCGCATTCCGATACGTCCTCATCATCTCCCTCTTCGTATCCTCGAAATCCGGAGGCGGAAACAGCTGCTGCATGCCGTTAAACCCGCGGTCCAGCTCCCTCTTTTCGTCGTCGAGATGGTCCTGCGACTTGTCGGCACAGCTAACCCCCGTGAGCGTGCGATGGTCTTCCCCCAGGCCCGGCAAGTTCTCCGGACTCGACTTGAGCTCCCGATCCGTCATGTCGTGCACCACCACGGGCAGATGCGTGACAGGGTCGGTGACCTCTCGGCCTCCGCCGCTTCGCTTCGCTTTTTTCATCGTCTTGCGCTTCTCCTTGGGGTCGATCGACTGGGCCACGGTTTCGGTGGCGGATTTCTCATGCTTTTCTTGTGTTTGTCGCTTGCCCTGCTTGCTGTGCTGTTGTTGCTGGTCGTCTTGGCCGTCATCCTGCTGGCTCTGGTTTGCGTCCTGTGGAGGTTCCGCGGGTGTGCCAGACGCGTTCCTGTTCGCGGTCGGGTACGGCTCGTGCTGTGATGGCTGCTTGTCCTCGTCCTTGGCAATCTTCTTGATGGATTCGTACGCTCGCCTGCGTTTAGACTCGCCGCCTTGCTCTTCCTCGCCCTGGTAGGCTTGGTTGCTGTCCGCCTGGTTCTGCTCCTTGATTTCTTCGCGGTGGTGGCGGTATCCCTGGACGGTTGGTATTGGGTGCTTGGCTGTGTATGGTCCGCCATGGGCCTTTCGAGGGCCCCGGTCCTCAAAGTCGTCCATCGTGTGTGATAACAGTGTGAATGGCTGCGTTGGTGTCCACGGTGTGTGGGGAAGAATGGGCTTACGGAGGGAGTGAAGCGTAGAATGAGGAAAGAGAATGACTATATCTAGGTCCGTTGATATCAGCCACCCCGGGGAAAAAAACAAGAATTGCGCAGCAATCCGCGGTCAGAAAAGCTGGACATTGGTGGACCGTGGGGGATTTGCCTTGGTATCACGCGGTGATGTCACTGATGCCACTCAACCACCGAAACATGTTGCCGCCAAGACAGTCACACGCATGGGTTAGGTTTGGTATTATGGGTTAGGGTTGTAGCGTCAGGCTCACGGGCCCGGGGGTCCTTGTTTGGGAACACAGCCCGTCCCGTTCTGGAACACTTGATCCAAAGACCTTTTTCATGGTTGAAAGCCACACTTGACTATCAAGCTCGCTCGAAAGATACGGATGTATTTCGCTTCCGCTCTGGAACACGCAGAAAAGCCGCGTTTAATTCATAAGCTCGGAAACTATACGGGATGTATTTCTGTTGAATGCCCACGTTCGCGCCTCATCCACTCTGTTTAATATATATACCAAGTGCGAGTCCGCATTGAGTTCAAGCTCATAATTATTGCAAGCTCACATTGTGTCCAACCTCACAAACTACAGCAAGATGAAGCAAAACGCGATAACCCAGGCAAACAAGGCCTTCACGAACGAGCACCACGACGGATCGGTGTGCGTCTTCGCGGGCGGCACCAATGGCATCGGCGCCAACACGCTTGAGAAGCTTGTGCAGATGTTGCGCTCGGCGACCTTCTATGTGATCGGAGGCTCGACTGCCCGCTTTGCCGACCAGCGCGCAACGCTCGAGCGACTGAACCCGAATGCAAAAATCGTCTTTTTCGAGGGCGACGTGACGCTGTTGTCGGACGTCGATACCTTCGCCAAGACCGTCCTAGACGCAGAAACGAAAGTCGACTATCTCTTTATGAGCCCCGGGCGGCTGCCTCTCGCCGGTGCGGAGTGTATGTCTCCTCCTCCTCCACCTCCCCCCACCACGGTCCATGTTTCGTAACACTAATGACCCAATCCAGACACCACAGAAGGTCTCGAAGTTTCCTTCACCCTCTCCTACTACGCACGCATGCGCCTGACAGCCAACCTGCTGCCGCGACTGCTCGCCGCTCCCAGGGCTCGCGTCCTGAGCGTCCTGAACGGGGGGAAGGAAGGTGTCTTCCGCGAAGACGACCTCGGCCTCGTCGACAATTGGTCTTCGCTCGCCGTCATGGCGCAGTACACCACCGTGACAACGCTAGCTTTCGACCATCTGGCGGCCCAAAACAAGACCTTCACTTTTCTGCAGGCCTATCCTGGCCTTGTCAGGACCGGCATCTCCAACCTGGTTGCGCCCTCGGGGTCGGGGATTGGGCGAAGGGCGTATGTGGCGGTTGTCGGAAGGTTCGTTGGGATGCTGGCGTTGCTTTTTGGAATGACGCCCGTGGCCTCGGGCGAGCGACATGCCTACCATCTCACAAGTTCGGCATTTGGGCCTGGGATGTGGCGTGTGGATGACCAGAGTGAGGTGGCGAAAGGAACGGAGGTGTTGAAGTACAGAGCGGCTGGGTGGCCCAAGAGAATCTGGGAATTTACGGTGAGTGTTTTCGATAAGATTTGAGTATGTTGAAGGGGTAATCGGTCTTTCAGAACGGGTGGGGCATTGCAGGAGATAGAACAGCGTAATCCAATCATCACAGCACCGACTCATACAGGATCATCGTGATACACTGGCCCTTCCGCATCGTGGTGGGCGTGGTGCTCGTGAGTGACGGGCCTCCCGACTCGTATCCTCGCCTTCTCTTCCATCTTGGCCGCCCACATGGCCGCGCCAGTAGTGCTTGTCAGCAGGAAGAAAAAGCTCAGGATGGGGATGAGCTCCAGAATCATGGCCACCGTCCCGAACCAGAGGTACTCCCACCGCCTGAGCTTCAGTTCCCGCTTGATATCCTTCTTGTTCAGTCCTTTGAGTACGAACCATCTGTGATGCGACAGCTTGCCGAGGCGGGAGCCCGTGATCATGATGAAAGCGATCGTGCCGACGTACGGGACAAGGTTGAGGGGGAGGAACACGATCAACTCGATGATTTGTTTTATGCTCCATGGCTGGTACTCGGCTCGGCTTGTCGGCTTGCCCAGCATTCGGACGGCGTTCGGGGCGTCGACGAACAGGACCCGCTGGGGCGCGATAAGGTCGGTGAGGCCATGGTTGATCAGCGTGGCCTAGAGGGGAAGCGCGTCAGCAGATTTGCTTCGAGGGTGGGCTGGGTGTGTAATAGGTTCTGGCTTACGTCAAAAACATCCACCCGGCTCTCGTCAACGAAGAAGCCCTCGAATAGACCTTGGATAATTACAAGCCCCTCACCGAGAACCAGCACCGTCGTGTTGATCGCTGCGCCCGCGCGTCCATGGAAAATGAGCAGGAACAGGAACTGAGGCAAAAAGACAAAAGTGAAGAGGATCAAGTAGACCAGGAATGAGATGATGGACAAGGGGAGCAGCCGGCTGACGAAGAGCGGGTAGAACTCGGGATGGCGCAAGAAGTACCAGATGCCGCGGATCGGATAGGCAGCCGATCTCAGCGCTCGGGACGCGTAATTCGCGAAACCACGGATCGGGCGCAGAAGGGCAGCGCCGTCGGATAAGCCTTCGGTAGGCGTGGCTCGTGGAGAAGGCATGGTGGATGCCACCGTTCTGAAGGGCGATGCGTCCTCCTAGGATGAGACGGTGCGACGGTGAAGTGAAGGATGAGGACGACGAAGTTGCAGTTCAGAATGTCGGGACGAACGATGGGCGGGCCAAATGCAGACTCCACTGCCCCACCTGCCCCGTGCCGCCCTGCGTCATCAGGGTCCGGGGTCCGAGATCTTGGCGCAGAGTCGAGGTGGAGGGTGAGGGGTTAGGGTAAGGGCAGGGTTAGGGGTATTCCCCATTCTCCCCCCACGTGCCCTCCAAATGCCTCTCTTCTCTTGAGTCCCTGAATCTTGCAATGTCATTTGTTCCTGCAGGTCCATAGTCCATGTGGAGAACCCACATATGAATACTAAGGCAGTCGTTGTCTCCTAGCATGGGTGATAGATACTCTGCGTGGACACTGTCCTCCTGAGAAGTCCGCGGCTCCGATGCCGCTTAACAGCTTCATTGTAATCGGTAGACTGATTGTCTCCACTACATTTTTCCAGGCGGATCGATGTAATCATAAACAAGGAGGAACCGATGGGTCCAACAACACGGCGTTGATAAATCCCAACCTAGTAAGCAGTGCCAACTTCCAAGTGCTATGCCCCTGGATTACAAAACCCAACCATCCCCCTCCCAAATCGTTGCCACCTACTGCAAGTTAATGTTCGCACTCCCGCTGCTCCCCGGCCCACCGTCCGCCGTGTACCCCTCAGTGGCCATGATGACATAGTCATGGTTGCCCAACCGCATGCCCATCTTGGACCACTGGTCAAAGTGCTTCTGCGTCGTCACGGTCCCGCCGACCCGCTGCTCCTTGCGCACCGACCAGTACTGCTGGAAGGTCCGGGTGCCCTCGATCGACGGCTTGTTGACGCGCGTGCTGGTAAAGACCTCGTACTCGCCCTCGTCTGACGTGAATGTGCCCTTGGACGTCCACGGCTCGTTGGGCGCCAGGTCCGCGTGCGCTTCGATGACGTAGTACTCGATCAGCGGGTTGCGCGTCCAGCCGTAGACGGCAAGGTAGCCGGGCCCCGTGGCGTTGTAGGAGCCGCTGTATTTAATGGCGCTGTGTTTGGGGGGGCGGGTCGTTAGCATTTGATATGTTCGTACTAAGGGCGGATGGTATTCGAGAGCATGATGGGACTAACCGGTTGCCGCCGTAGCTCCAGCCCTTGCCGCATACAAAGCCTCCCTTGCTGTTCCAGTTGGCCGAGTAAGAACTGCCGGCACCGTTGTTGCAGCGGATGTTGCTGCCCCCTTCGGACCAGTTCTGGAAGTAGTAGCCGCCCTGGCGAGGGTCAAGCTCATTTTGCGTCTTGGTCTGGGGCCCTGGCAGAGGACCGGCGAGCACGGTCGGGGCCACGAGGCTGGCGGCGAGGAGAGAGAACTTGACCATGGCGTCTAAGTATTGGCACTTGGGCTAACGTTGGAGAGCAATGGATGAAGAACCACGGACCGGGATGGAGAGATGACCTGCCACCCTCTTATAAGCCGCATCCTATGGCCACGAGGGACGATCTACATGGACCTGACGATCCATCTATCTCAACGAAGATCCGACGCCAAGATAAATGACTTCTTCTTCCCGAAAAAACTTCATATCCCTGGGTTACATGATTTTGATTCGACGGAATGAGTTAACTGTATGGCTGCAACCACATGGCGTCCCAAGGCTACGCTCTTGATCACCTTGTCTTGGCCATGATATTTAGCCTGAAGGAAGTGACAGTTGAGGTATTCCTTAGGGCCGGCGTTAGTACTGTTGGAAGCAGTGCATCGACACTTGCCGGTCCTCTTCGGGAAACCGTCGTAGAATCCCTGCTGACGGTGATGGTAGTTGATAAATTCTCCGAATTTGCGGGGTAGTCCCGTTCACTGCCGGCATCACTTATTTCGGGGATGGTTGTAGCACTGGACGGCTGCATGCATGCCGTCGAGCCCTGAGTACAACTAACGTTGAGGCGGGGAGCCGCTTGGCACCAACGGGCCTTCAAGTAGGGCCCCAAATGCTGCCCTTTCCGGGGCTATCTTCAGCCGAAACAATCAAGAAGGAACGTCCCTCTCAAGGACAGTTCATAACTTGTAGAGTACCTGTAAGGTATGGACTGAGTTTGTCGATTCTCACGGCATGGGTTCGAGTTTACCAAGCCTTGGCCCCTGGAGCGCGGTGGTTGAACGGGATATCGGTCGGTCAGCTGAAAGACGAACAGGGCGTTGGTTTCGACGCTGGATATTAGCCGCCGGTAGGAAACCGCTTGGTCATTTATAAACATCGCCGTCAGTCCGTTCGTCCGTCTCCAGCAGCCTCCCTCAGGCGCACCAACCATCGTCACCTCGACCACAGATGGATAGCGCTTCAGTGAAACGCCACGAGCATCTGGTGGCCCACCAGTATATCCAGGGGTGCGCTCGCAAGATTCACCGTCAGAAACATGTTGAAACTTTTAGGTAAGCTGTGTGCCTGATTCTGATGTGTGTAATAGCTAACAATCCGGCTCACAAACCCGAGATCCAAACTCGAAACGGACTTTGCGATGTGTGGGGTATTAGGAATATTCAATGGCACAGCGTATTCTTTGATCTTTCTACTCCAGATCACGAAACGGCCAAACGACCGAATCCGAGGTCCTGGCCACGGTCTGTGTCAAGTCGCTGAGTGCTACTGACTTCACATAAGGTCATTGGCAGCCATCCAAGATGGTTGGTAATCCAAAAGTGAGCATACCTAAAAGTAGGTGAGACCTTTAACCCCTTTCTACCTACCATCTAAAGCAGTGGACATATCGACCGTTATGTCTACTACTATGTAGAAGGAGCAGTCTCGTTGTGGCATGGCGACTGGTGCTTGTGTGTGGACGGCTTCAATCCCCCTAGACGAACAAAAAGAGAGACCTAAGTGCCCCGGAAGGAAAAAGAGAAGAGACTCGGATACCGGGAGTCGAACCCGGGGCTGTTGAGAGAGCAGGCACTTCTGAGAAGTGAGAGTCAACGATGTTACCGCTACACCATACCCGATTTGAGGTCGAGATTGGTTCCGACAGGGATTGTTGGCGAGCTGGGTCGGAAGGTGGGCTTTTGTCGAAGCAGAGTTTTCGGTGTGGGTCAGGGGTCACTCCTTTGCGTGACTGCGTCGGTGAAGCCCACTGACCCTAACCCTCTGTTCTCCCCCTTTCCGCGCCACGCACTCCGTGAACAGCCCCTCCTTCCCACTTACCTCGGTCTTGAAGGCCATCCCATCCTACCCAAGGACTAGACCGAACAACACAACTCCATCCAACACCCACAACCCATCCCATCGCCCACCATGGAAGTAACCTGCGAATGCGGCGCCATCCACTTCACAACCCCCACCCCCTCCCCGCTCGCACTCTACCTCTGCCACTGCACCGAATGCCGCAAGCAGTCCTCGTCCGCCTTCGGAACGAGCGCCATCTTCCCGGCCGCGGGCCTCTTCCCGCTCTCGGCAGACCTATCCTCCAAGCTCAGCCTGTGGACGCGCCCGACCTCGGAGGGCCGCACCCTGGATTGCTACTTTTGCAGCGAGTGTGGCGTGCGCGTGATGCATCGCGCTCGGGAGGCGGATGGGACCGAGAGGGACACGGTGAGGGTCAAGGGAGGGTTGGTGAGGGGGTTGGTTTGGGAGGGGGCGATACATATTTATACCCGGAGCGCGGTTGTCGATGTGCCTGATGGGGTGGAGAGGTGGGACGGGGCGCCCGGGGAAGTGGCGGGGAGGAAACCGGTGGGAGAGGGGAAGTGAGGGTTGGCATTCTGCTGAATCGTGGTAGTTTGGCGGTGCGTGTTCGGACTTTGGCGGATGAGCACGACGAGGACTGCGTGGCCCCTATTAGTCGTCCTCGGAAGTCGACGGGCGTACCTAGTATTACTTGCTGGTGCGTTTCATTCTGAGCCCAAACTCGTCTAATAACTCCAGGTCTCCCAATGGGGTACGATACATGAGCGGGTGGGTCTTTAAGTCCGAGTTCTGTTGCCGGGTCGCTTCTTGTAGTGGTAATTAAGAAACAAGTCGGAGTTATTGAGCGTTAGAACCGAACAGTCATACTCTGATACTGTGTTCGATGCAACTGGGATCAAATCCTCCTGTACATACGTGGCCATCAACGCTGACCGTTGCAGCTGACGTGAGTTTCCCGACCAGAAATGCAGGGGCAGATTAGTGATACGTCCGTTCAGGGGTCGGCAAAACCTTCACGCAATGAGAGTCATTGCGAATAAGTGTCTGTTCAACTTAGACTTAGCGATCTTGAAGCGACAGTAGAATATCAACGAGTATTGTCCGCCTATATTTCATGAGCCACACCCGAGGGAATAGAGGCATCGCGTGCTCCGCAAGAGAGACTCCGCAATGGCGCCCCCATCCCGACATGGCCAATGACGGGCGGGGTCCGGGCCATCCGACGCGAACTCGATCCCGCGGCTAACCCATGCTGCTGGGTTACCGGGGCTCCTGTATTGATAAGCCAGTTCCACGGCCCACATCTTCCCCTCCCGGCGCATAAGAGTGAGGACCTGACATCTTGCCTGGCCTTTGTAACGTTCCCGAAAACCAACACCCCACCTCGGTGCAGTTATCATGGACTCCGTTGCGACCACCAAGTCGGCCAAGGGGCTCACCAACGACGTTCTCCTGATAGGTGTCCCCTTCCCGCCAAACGAAAAATGGGTGGCCGAGCTCGAGGCTCGTCACCCGGGACTCAAAGTGCGATGGGCCAGCCAGTCGTTCAAGTTTCCTCCGGATCCTCTACCCAAGGAGGTCTACGACGATGTTACCATGCTCTGCGCTCTCTGGCCCCATCCGGTTGAACTACTGCAAAAAGTCCGCTACGTCCAGCTGCTCTCTGCCGGCGCAGACAAATGGATCACACACGAGCTGTACAAGAACCCGGATGTCATTTTTTGCACCGCAAACGGTGCTCATGCGTACGTTTGGTTATGTCTCTTTTCATTGAACTTAAGCACTGACATGAGTCACGGGTTCACAGCCCGCAAATTGCCGAATGGGTCATTGGGACCTGGTTGATGATGAGCCACCACTTCCTTGACTATGCGGCCGAGCAAAAGAAGGAGAAGTACACGCGTCTCATGCATCTTAATGTCCGCGACTCGCCCGGCCTCCGCATGGGCGTCCTCGGCTACGGGGCGATTGGACGGCAATGCGCCAGGCTTGGGCAGGCGTTGGGCATGGAGGTCTATGCGTACACTCGCAGCGAACGGGCGACCCCTGAATCCCGGAAAGACGATAGCTACTGCGTCTCCGGGACAGGGGACCCTGATGGTGTTGTCCCGGCAAAGTGGTTCCACGGCTCGTCGAGAGAAGCAGTCAACGAGTTCCTGGCTCAAGACCTCGACATCCTTGTCCTGAGTCTCCCATTAACCGACGCAACAAAATACATCCTTGGACCGGAGCAGTTTGAAATCTTGTCCAAGAAGAAGACGTTCATCTCGAACATTGCGCGAGGGGGGCACATCGATTCGGACGCGCTTCTTGACGCACTGCGAGAAAGGAAGATCAGGGGAGCGGCGCTGGACGTCACAGATCCAGAGCCACTACCGGACGGCCATCCCTTGTACACGGCGCCCAACGTGTTTATCACTCCCCACGTGAGCTGGCAGTCACCCGAGCTCTTTGCTCGCATTCAAGGAATTGTCGAGATGAATCTGGAAAGCTTGGAGAAGGGGAAACCGTTGATCAATGTGATGAACCGGGAGCACCATTACTGAACTGTGTATTTGTTCCTGATAGATTCATAGCTACTGCTTACATTTTGGTTGCTTGACTTGTTCTTTGCCTCAAATCGGCCTTGGCTTCTCGTATCGCCTTGTCGAGATCGATCCCCCAACAGATCGCCTGCCGGTCCTCGATGTCTTTCTTCATACCCTCAAAATTCTCTTTACCCGTGTTCGGCAACCGCCATTCATACAGGTCCGCCGCCCGCCGGCTGCTCTCAACCAGCCATTGATCCCGCTCCCGACGGTTACCGTCGAACGCGGCAAACACTGCTTCTAGATCTCGCGCCGTGTCCGGCTTATTCGGGTCCTCGAGAAGGGAGGAGAGGACCGCGACATCCTCCATACAGAATCCGGCACCAGATCCGTGGTGCGGTGTGCTGGCGTGCGCGGCATCACCGATGACAAGGATACGGCCGGAATAGAAGCTCTTCAAAGGAGCGTCTGCAAGGTCGAAGAGGGCCCACTGTGGTCTGTTAGTCCTGCCCTTTTAAACTCCGAGATATGGCTGCAATGACAGGAGGGATTAGAATTGAACTATGCATACCTTATCCATCTTGTCTTTTGTCAAACGTAGAAGCTTCTGGACTGACTTCCCAAAGCCCCCTTGCTCAAAGTCCTGGAGTGCATCTTCCCTTGTGGCCGGAAGGGCGAGACTTCTGGCGTCCTTGCTCGGCCATGATTCGTTCGAGTCTGTAACGAAGGCTACGAGGTTGAGGAGTTGGTCCGGCCCTGGTTTTCCCACTGGAAAGGTCAGGACATGTCTGCCGTGGCCCATCTGCACAAGTCAGCCATCGAGCCTCTGTATTCTTCTTCCGTCACACCCTGCTTGGTCCCAACTCCCTTTGATATTCGCAACAAAAAGCAAACACAAAAACAAATAAAACTCACCCATAAACTCGAAACGCCCGCCCGCTCCCTCCCAATCTCCTCCACCGCCTTGTCCATCGGAATCATACACCGATAAGCATACTTCCCACTATACCCACACCTCGCCCCCTCACTCTCCCGCCCACCCACCATTATCTCCCTCACCTTCGACTTGACCCCATCACACCCCACAACCGCATCCGCCTCGGCCGTGATCCCATCCTCAAACGTCAAAACCACCCCCCCCCTCTCCCCGTCAACAATCCCCTCCAACCGCTTCCCAAACCTAACCACCCCCTCCGGCACCATCCCCATCAACACCTCCAACCACTTGGCCCGATGCACCGCTCCATGCCCCTCCCCAAACCCAGCAACCACCCCAAACGCAGCCCGCGCATCCGTCGAGGACGACGACAACGTCCCGTCCAAAAACTCAATCCACATCGCCTCTTTTTCCGGGTCCCCACCCAAACGCGGTAGATCACGGCGCGTACTAACGCGCATAAAAGTCTCCCACAGGGCGGGATCGATGATCTTCATGGCGCGCGCCGCGTTGGGGCCGAAGCCCAGTCCCGCGCCCAGTTCGGTGGCTGAGGGGGATTGTTCGTAGACGGTGTGCGGGATGGACCGGGCGGTTAGGGCGATGGAGAGGGTTGTGCCGGTTATGCCGGCGCCGATTATGGCGAGGTTTGGACGGGGGGGAGGCATTTTAGGTAGTAGTAGTTTGTTGTTACTTGTTAGGGGTGGGATAGTAGGGGATGTGATGAGTGGGTACTTAATTGGTTTCGGGGTGATGCATGTTGGAAGTAATGAGGGCTGATGATCGAGGGGGGATAGTACCGGTCATCGTAGCTGTTGGTGTGTGGAGGCTGACATGATCCGGCTCGGGTGCCAATATCCAGCCTGTTAACTGCCGATATGAGGGGTATGGGGCGAGTGCGAGTATTACCGCAATCCGACCGAACGTATCGAGAGAGCTGAATTAATTGTGGACAGATTCTCATCAAGGACAATCCACGGACACAACCACAGACGGCGCCGGACATACGCAATTACGAAATACTCCAAGAGACGATACTATTGCTTTTAAGTTGACCTCCACCTCGCGACTTGACTAGAAAATGTAAAGTACCAAATTTTGTGTTGCCCCTGAACATGAAGACATGCTGTTGGTGAGACCTGACTTCCTCCCCGATACCCAAATCAACTCCTCACCACAACATCCTTTCCCCTCCATATCTAGCAAGTCACACAGCGCGAGCGGGTTGGGAAGTCCACTGTCAGTCGCTGATTTCAACCCGGGTTTCTCGGTATCCAAGTGACACTGTGACATGTATAATACATACTCGCGTCCAGGCTCCCGTCGCGCTCAGCAATATTCTCCGGGGCGGCGACGGCGCCGAGAACGAGGGTGAAGAGGGTGGCGATGGCGGTAACCTTCATTGTGACGGTTGGGTGGTGATGTTTGCGTTGGTAATAGCGTTGATGTTATGATTGGATGTTGTGATTTTGTGGCTGAATGTTGCGATGTGATGGTGAGACTGCTAGGTCTAATGAGAGGACTGGAGGAAGTTCACCTCTCTTTATACTCAACTCTGCCACCGTTCCCGGCTCACGCTTAAGACTGCCCATCAATCAGAGAACCATCATTCCTTGACTCCTTGCGCAACACTCCGCTGGAGCAATTCCAACCCGAGGGAAGACTGTTAGTCGCCACTACTGTCGCCAAGTCAACCGCGTCCGGGGCCGGAAGCTCCATTCCCGGACCCGAAGTGTCGGCGAGCAGACGCGACTGCAGGTTGACACGAAGAATGAAGTTAAAGTGCTTACTCCCTCGCCTCGCGGGGCTGGCCGGGGCGCTCAGGTGAGCGGGACATCTGTTACCCGAGTCTTACTTCGAGGACGACGTATTCCCCTCGCGGGAGCGGGGTCGTAAGCAAAACTCGCGATGTCGCGCCGGGTCACCGGACCGGGAGGAACAGACCGCGCTTTCTCGTCGTTGTTATCGAGCGTTGTCTTGTTCAAATGTGTGTCTCTCTCGGGGGTATTCGCCGTCCTCCGTGGCCCGAGTGTCTGCCTCAATGGAGCCCTGCCGGGTATCCGAGGATCCGAGGTTGATGTCAAAGAAAGGGCTCACGGTACAACGCATCGGGCTCTTATCATCACCCTCAACGGCCAAGAAGAAAGTCACAACCAAAGGCGTAGTGGTGCCGAGCTTGCCGAGCAAACTTGTCCGTCACACTCGGTGACCCGACGGTGCGGAACTGGCAACATGGCCCGGCAACATAGGTAGTTGGCAGTATGTTCTTCTCTGCAGTGTCGTGACTCGTACTAAGCCATCACACAGAAAGCACCCTGCCACGTCCTAAGCAGCAGCAACATCAGCAGCAGCAACATCATCATCATCAGCAGCAGCAGCAGCAGCAGCAGCAGCAGCAAGCTCCCTCGCCTCCCGCTGAACAAGCTCCATAATCCACGCCGCCTCCGGAATTCTATACCTCCCCCTCGTGTCCTCCGTATACTCCCTGACCCCAAACACCACCACGCCCTCCTCCTCCTCCTCCTCCCCTTCCTCCTCAACCACATCGAACCGCAACACCCTCGGATTCAGCGCCGTCAGCGCCTCAGGCTCCTCCACCCCGCGCACGAGATGAAACTTCATGGCGTGCAGCAGCTCGACGCCGTCAAACGCCTCGTTGTACGCGAGGATCGTGCCGCGCCCTTCCTTGCCGTACTGGTCGCGCCACCAGCCGGCCGCAAAGTCGAAGCCGCCCTGCTTGTCCGGGACGATGGCGCAGTCCCACGAGTTGAGGAGCGTGCCGCCGAGGGAGGGGTCGGGGCCGCCGCCGCTAGGGGGCGGGGTGGTGGTGCTGGAAGGGGGGGGGAGGGTGGGGGGAGGGAGATTGAACAGGTGGGAGAGAGTCTGCGAGATGAGGTGGCGGATGAGGGGCCGGGCGTGGATGGTTTGGAGGTCTTCGGGGCTGGTGACGGGGCGGTTGTTGTAGGTTGTTGGGTTGGGGTGGTCGTCGTGGTTGAGGATGTAGGGCGGCGCGGGCAGCGACGGGTCGAGACGGTGCGGGAGCGGGATGGGGATGTGGAATTCCAGGAGGCAGGGCTCGGCGGCGTCGAGGTGGAGGGCGTCGGGCTTGATGAGCTTGACTGGGGGCTGGGCCATTGTGGTGACTGGTGAAGGTGGTGATCTGAAACAAGATGGGAGGAAGTGTTTGGGAGGAAGTTGTGTCCTCGTTCGACTTCTCCAGGGAGAGGACCGAGGATCCTTTCATGTTCGGCTCTCTCGAGGAGTCGGGGCCCCAGGGACTTGATGCATACCCCCGGGGACTTGGATGGGTCGTCACGGGCTGCCGTCTGCAGCCAGCGGGTTCCAGCTGTCTCTGGCCCCCAACATGCGGAACGAGTCCCCTGTACCGGGATGTCCACAGGACCCGCTTCATTGGTAGCCAAGACTTCTGACAGGCGAGTAAACCAAGCCCAGGGCCAGGCTTGGCTTGCGACTGGCTGGGCTTGGCTTCTTGGGACCCCGGCTTGATGGGAGGAAGAAGACGGCGCCGGGGCGAACGGCGGGAACATTGGCTCACAAGACTATTATGACGCCTTTCTAGACGTCTTATCCGCAGTCCGGGAGAGCGAAATCAAGGACATGCCGGTGAGCTCGGCGCTGAGATGCTTGGGCGAAGAGGCGAGGGCAATCGATGGAGGACAGAACGACGACATCACCGCCCAGCGAGATCGCCAGTTCTACGTGACGCTGCTCCTGACGGGTGCCAGCGGAAACGCGGCCGCGCTCATCGGCGGAGTGACGCTCCATTCGGCGACCAACATAGGATTCGAGGGGAAGAACGAGACGACTAGGAACATATCGGAAGAAGAGAAGCTGCGTTGGAAGAAAATGACCATGTTAGTCGTCGACGAGATCAGTCAGGTGGGAGGTCTCACGTTGGCGGCGGTAGACAGCCGCCTGAGGCTGTACAGGGACGACCCCTATCGCCCGTTCGGCGGGATCCCGATGGTTATGTTCTTTGGCGACTTTTTCCAGTTCGACCCCGTCCTGTAGACTAGCCTCCTCTTGCCCGAGCCCAGGGACCGCAGCGGACAGAGATCGGAGAGCCTGGCAAAGCATCTTGCAGCACACAAGCTGTTTCTCCAGTTCACCTCCCAAGGAAGAGGATTTAGCATTCTCTTCCCCTTTGCCTTTCTCTCTGTAGAACTCAATCCTCTTGTAATACTACGTATGATTCTGTTGCCACTGATATAGCTTCGTCTTCGGTCTTTGTTGTTTACCCGACGCCTCCACTGCCAAACAAGCGAGACCAAGGCACAATTGGTGCGGATCTCGTCATCACCTACCACTCCGACTTGGCCTAGTGCCAGATCCTCCCGACTAGCTCTCGGTATATAAGCGTAGGGAACTTCAAGGCCGGGACCTTCTTGCTATTTATCCAACCTACTTTTATCTACGACCTCTATCCGCGCCTACTTAGTCCTCTGGACGAGGAAAGTTCGGGCCTCCCGTTGATCCTCTTAATGTTCAACTCCGAAGCTAGAATAGCGAACTTAGAGGAGAACTAGGAGGGGAAATAGTTTACTATAATCGCTAGACTCTTCCTAAACAAGCTTACCTTTTATAGCGTCAGTTTGAATAGATAGGAGACCGAGGAAACCTCATCTGTGTAGATTACGCTGGCACTGCCGCGTGATGGCGGCTTGACTCCGTATGTACTCTCACTTTGTACCCGTACTGACTGTCGATGCTCACACTCCCAAGTATTATCCCTCGCCAGCTTCGCGGTAGCGACGAAACTACGCCCTGGCCAAGCTCTCCAGCCTACGTATCCTTCGCCGGCCCTGTCGATCTCGACACCTTCTACATCAAGGACGGCGTCTAGCTAGAGCCACTGATCAAGACTTCGGTATTCGTGCGGCTTGGATCCTACTTGCAGCCGGAGAACGACCGTGCTCAAAGGCGTTCACGTCTGTCACGTCCTCGTCATCTTCCCCGTGCTTGACTACGAACAACACCCCCACACCCACATCGTCCAATGCAGTCGCCATATTGCCTACGACGCCACGAACTGCTGGCTCCGGAGGGGTCACGAGCAGGAACCCGTTCTCCTCCCCCAGCAGTGGCCGAAAGCTGCCACCACAGAAGAAGGCTTTCCCCCTATCACCAGCCGGCCATGGATCATCGCCGAACCCAACCACGGCCGACGATGACCCGGCGTTCGCAATTCCAAGCTCGTGTATTTCTCGCTTCTTCCACGCCTATAGCGCAGCAGGCTCAGCTAACTGTCGGTTTAGATAGCGACTGCACGGACGGTGATTCGGACACAGAGCAATTGTTGGAAGATCAACTGGCTTCGAGTAGCCGTAACGCACTAAGGAAGAGGAAGGCACCGAGCTCCCCCGAGCCTATCAGAAGCAAGAGGTCTACTTCAGCTTCAGACTCACATTTTCTTCAGGTCCGAGAGTAGGCACCCAGGCAATCATGTACTTCAATATGCCTTTGTCGATCACTTCTTCAACGATCTCACCCGCCCATTCACCGGGTGGTAGATCATCATCCGCCACGTCCAAGCCTGCTACCTCGGAGTTGGTGGCAGTTGCTCCACAAGAACTAAGCGTATTGCTCAGCTCCCTGGCGTATTGCAGAGTAGCTTCAGGAGTCTCGGTGCCGCCGCTCTCTAAGCAGGTCGAAGCGGAGCCTACATAGGAGTAGTCCTAGTCTTCGGGGAAGAGATTGTCTAGATGGAATTAGCAGGTTGCCTAGTAATAAAAGGATATCTGCCATACCCTGCGAATGGCCATCTGCCTCTACCATGGGTTGTTGGCGGAGAGATTACGGCTGCCCTAGCGGAGGATCTTCCCCAGTGAGATCAAGTACCTCTGTTGGGCGCTCCAGGAGCCTCTGAATTGGCGGAAATTCGTCGTCGACATCCCAGTAGGTTGCTTTTGGGATGTCAAGGAGGCCGTCGGTCGGTCGAGACCCGGGTGCTGGAACGTGTGATATGTCACAATGCGGAGAGCGCCGGTTGGAAAGCGGAGGGTGCCTGTTGGTCGGGAATTTGTTGTTGGCCTTTTTGCCTTGGACTTTCCTGTCTTTGTCCCTTTTATCTTTGGCCTTTTTGTCTTGGGCCACGCGGTATTCATTACCAACAAACAGCTCCGAGTCCTTGAACTGTAGCCCCATAATAATAAGGAATCAGATAGGAACTTCGATGGATGTTGAGGGTGAAGATTGCAACACAGTAGGGCTTAAGCAATAAAGGGAGGGAGGTATTTATAGTTGAATGAAAGGGCATAGATCTTGATTCGGCCCTCTTCTATGGCTTCCCCTTTCGGGCCTCGGCGTGCCCAGGCCACCGTCGTAGCCTCTGGATTCCTAAAGAGGCAGATTCCTGAAGAGGCAATGACTTACAGAGGCCTATAGCGCACCGCTGATACCCCATAATGCCCTGCTAGGAGAGCGGCTCAGCGCCCTCCGTTGCCTGCTCCAGGCCTTTCTTGAAGAGAAGTCTGCCTTGTGATATCCGAGCACCCCTACCCGCTCTCCAGCCCCCAGTTCTACCCCCTTCCCCCCCCAGCTCTACCATTCTCGATGGCCTGATGCCCCTGCGGATGGGGGTGGTACGAGCTCACACAGCCTGGTCCCGTTCTTGTAAGTGGCTCATTCTGTTGCCTGTCTAAGAAAGAAGAAAATCTGCCCTGTGATGTCCGAGCAACTTAACCCGCCTTCCACTCGCTGGCTCTCCCCTTCTAGACGTCCTGATACCCCTGCTGACGGGGGTTGATACGAATTTACACAGCCTGGTCCCGTTCTTGTAGCGAGCTCATGCATCTTGACACGTCAGCTCCTCGCTCGTCATTCTCGTGAATTCGGAAAAAGAGTCGACTCGTGTAATACCAAACACCTCCATCCAACCCCTAGCTGGGAGGGCCGTGGTGGCTTTGGAAAGTGCAACCCCGCGACCCCCTGCGTGTGATGAACGTGTCCTAGTCCATCAGCCGGCCTGTTAGGACCTGATCTCGGGCTTTGCGATACTTTAAGTCCGTCTCACCTCACCCCCTTCTTGCAGGGACAACGATAACGCAAGGTAGAATCCATTCCATACGAGACTGAGGCAATTTTCTCATTGGCTTCCGCCTCCGTGGCGAGGTTCCAGGTGGTTATTCCTATGCCGCTTTTAGTAACAGCAGGCGATACGGAGATGAGGAGATGCTTGTTTCGGACTCGCAGTCTCCCTCGGGGAGGTGGCTATGCTGCGGTCTTGGACACGGCCGGTAGATGTCCAGATTTGAAGGCTTGGGGTGTGAAATCGAGTCGTGTAGGCGCAATCCAGGGGGGAAGAAAAGTAAAGCAAGCTTAGGGGAACAGGCTTCAATTGCAAGGAGGAATATTCACTCTGAGTATGGCAGTATGCAAAGGTAGAAGTGAAAGGGTAAGGAAACTTGAGTGACTCACGGGTAGTTGCACAAATAGGAAGAGATAACGTGGCATCGAGCCTCGGAGGAGGATGGTTTGGCTTCCCTCTCGCGTAGCTTGTTTAATGTTTCCCGCTGGTTCGCGTTCGCGCTCGCGCTCGGATTCTCTCGGTCATCGACGGCGCTCGGAGGTTGCCCCAACACCCCCCCTCATCCCACACCTCATCGATTCTTTCGCCGACGGCTCAGCTGCAGCTGCACGGGATTTTGCGTCAGACTCGCGTCGTGCCAAGATACAACAACCCAATGATCCATCGCGACGCGCGCCGAAGGAATGTCGGCAACGCGGAAGAGCAAGGGGGTTCGGCTGCGATGGGCTCCGAGTACCGACGCCAGGACGGAAGACGCAGTCTCAACACGCCGACATGGCAGACTGAGTCACTGAAGCCAATCACTTCCAGCAAAGAAAGCACACCCAAATGTTAGGGGAAGTTCTATATCAAGTCCGCGATTCAACCCCCAGGTCCAACTTTCGAACCCTCCGTTCCAACTTACACCATCCGAGCAACTCCCACCCACCACACCACGCAAGCCACCACTCTCCAAACCCCGTCAACTCCCACCACCACCACCACCATCACCAAAAAAAATGACCATCGCACACACGGGCATCAAAACCCCCGCCGCCGTGCACCCCGCGGTGGTGGCATGGTACGAAGCCGCGCTTGCCCCGCTGGGCTACACCAAAGCCGTCTCCATCCTCGACAACAAAGTCGTGGGCTTCGCCGACGCCACGGGCGCCGTCGACTGGTGGGTCGGCTCGGCGGCTGCTGCGCCGCCTGGCGTTGCTGTCCCTGTTGATGACGGGGCGGCGGCGGTGACCCCGACGCATACTGCTTTTTTGGCCAAGGGTTAGTCTTTTTATCTTTCTTTCTTTCTTTCTTTTTGTGATGCCTGGGGCGAGAGTGAGTGCTGATATGTGTTGGTGGTGTGATAGATCGGGCAACTGTTGAGGCATTTCACAAGGCGGGGGTTGCTGCTGGTGGCAAGTGTAATGGCCCGCCGGGCGTGAGGGCGCGGTATTCGCCGACGTACTTTGCGGCGTTTGTGCGGGATCCGGTGGGGAACAATATGGAGGCCGTTTGTATGACCGCCGAGGAGTGAGGGAATGGGATGGGTTGACATATGTCTCTCGTTCGGATCGGTGCACTTCCCACTACCCCCTCATGGAGTTAAGCTTAGCGATCAACCGCCGAGTAAAACTCTTACTCCGGCCTAAAATTGACAGTATGTCAACAACCTCCTCAGGCCCTCATCCGTGTTCCCCACGCACCACGTCAACGTATCCAACAACTAAGACTTGGTTGCATTTCAGGTGTGCGGGTGCCTGAGTGATGAGCAGAGGGAAACAGAGGGCGTTTAAGCACAGAGCCACATACTGCGTGTCTCGCCCGGCAGCCAGTATTTAGGGGTTTCATTTGTAGTGTCTGACGCGGTCGACCTCGGCGTCTGGGATGAACCCGAGGTCTGCGGACTGTCAACTTTCACGAAGATGTTGACGACGCGGGGTTCTTTCAGGTGCATCTCGAGCGCCGTGTGCCAAACCTGCAGTCGAATCCCGGGCGCAAGGTCCGTGAGAAGAAAGATGAGGTGAATTGTGATTAATAAGTACAACTGACGGTGACTCGTAAGCCCTCGGGTTGAGATTTCCTTGCCGTGGGTCCATGCATCCGAGCAGTAATTAGATGAACCCCCCAACCATCATATATACGGCTGGGTCACCTCGGTCGTTTTCGCCCAGATCCGCCCCTTGGCCTCCTTTCTCAGCTCCGCCATCACCTTCTCATTTGTCACGGTGGCGCAGAGGTGGTTTACCAGGAAGACGCTCCCGGTTTCTTCCCCTCGCGACGTCAGGCCAGGCGCGACAGGTTCCTGCAGCGGAACGCCGTGGCCGCCGTATTTGGCGCTCGTGGCGAGGTAGAACATGCGCTGCTTCGACTCCTCCAGGCTGAAGGCCATTATCCAGAAAAGCGGAGCAAGGACGATGTTTGCGAGCAGTTGGAGGAACCACCGATCCCGCCAGCCTCGGTTGAGGTTGCCCGTTTTGACGAGGCCCGGGTACGCGTGGATAAAGGTGACGTCCTTGTTATCCTCGGCCAGCTGCTCCATGGCCATGGACTGCATGACGAGGTTGTGAGTCTGGCACTTCATGCCGCTGAAACTACCCGGCTTCTCGAAGTTGAGATTGTCGAGATCGATGCGGGTGGTTTCCAAACCACCGCCCAGGATTGACACAACTCTCCCTTGGGTTGTTGACGCCTTGAGAAGCGGGAGAAGGTGCTGGATGAACAAAATCCTCGAATAGTGCGACAGAGACTGGCTGACATTCAGGCCCTCGCTTGTTTCTTTTGCGGTCATCTTAGTGCATTGGTTCCGAAACAATGGGCTACACGGAGGAACTCAACTCACCCTCTCGCCCGCCAAGCGGGGCATAGCCAGCCGAAAGGAACAGAAGGTCCAGGGACTTCTCCTTAGCCTTCACTTCGGTGCAGATGCGCTTGACATCGGCCAGCAACGAGGCCTCACCGGGAGTCCAGATGAGTTCCACGTCGGGGTTTTGGGCCTGGAGACGGTCGAGAGACTTGTTGACGCGCGACGCCGACTCGGACCGGCCAACGACGTAAATGCGAGCCGCCCATTTTCCCTTGCCGGTCAGTGCGAGCTCCTGGAGCGCCAACTCGCCGGTGCCCGCCGTTCCCCCGACAAAGACGGCGGTTCGCGGGTACGACTCGCCATCGATGCGCGCGTTGGATGCCTGCACGTGCTGGCGCGTCACGCCCGGCTGGGTTGGCATGGCGTGACTTTCGGGGGCCAAAATAAAACTTGGTTGCGGTGTCGATGTTGAATTGACAGTCAAGGTATATTTTATGTTTTTGGGGAAAACCAGGCTGGGGCCGCAATTCATATGGCGTCCTTGGAAAGTCGCCGCGGGCGCCGACAACAACGGTTTGGCCGTTCGGGGCCTCGGGCTGATCCTTTCGGACGACAACCAGCCTCGGTATGTCTCCGGGTGCAGCCAACACACCAATCAGGACGTGCTCCTCGCACCTAAATCGGGTCATGATTGCGCCGGGACAAAATCCGAGTGTCCGACCGCCTTTCAAAACGGGCAAAACGCTCTGACGCCGCCTGCCCATTCCACTGGTGTCCAACAAAGGGAATGCCAGCAACTCGGTCAGTTGAAACTTTCGCAACTTAGCTTCTCTTCATCGGTTTTTGTACTCTGTCTGGTCCTGAGCAACTCTCTCTCGGCCCAGGACGTTCCCAAGGTCTGTTACGCGAGCTCTTCGATTTGCGCATAGGGAGGAGGCAAGCCAACAGCAGCCTAGTCGAGGATCGGACCACAATAGTCATACAATTTCCAAACAAAGAGTATTAAGCCAATTCTAGTCTGTCCTCGAACATTCCGACTCCCGTCCTCCAGGATTCAGCCGGGAGCCCCTTCCGCTCCGGTCCCCCGGGCGCATCTCTCAAGCTCAAAAGCTCGCCCTGTTGCTCGTGCATTTGCCTCAGCTTGGTCCTACTTCGCTTCCTTGGCGGCGCGATACTCTGCGCACATCGATGGTGGCTGGTGTGGAGCCTGTTCTTGTCGCCTGGTGTAGACCATTGACCCTACTGGCGCGCCTGGCGGTGTTGCCCGGCACGGTATGCCGGACAATTATAAAACCGGTGGGAAATATTCAACGATTGGCTGGGACACGCTAATGAGCACAAGGTAGCGCTTGTAATTAGCCGGTTGCTACACTGATACCCTCCCATGGTAACTGGATCTGGCAACCTCGGAGCGGCAAGCGACGGCTGCTCGCATTGAACAAGATAAAATGATAGCAACGTAGCCCTCCGCGCTGGCCAGGCTCGACTGTCTGCTTCTTCTGGACCACCGAAAACTCGAACCCGAGCTCTCCATGACCATGAAGCTCCTCACTCTTACGCTCGTTGCGGGCCTTACGGCCACTACGTGTGCGCAAAAGGTCAAAGTCAGTGAGTAGCCACTTCGAGGCGGCGCGTTGCATAGGTAGGTAGCGATCGAGAACTTGAAGCTGACATGGCCGGGGCGGGCGGAAAACAGTGCTCCTCGGTGACTCCATTACTGAGATCACTTGCTGGAGACCTCTGGTGTGGAACCAAATCACATCGGCCGGGCTGGCGGGCAATGTCGACTTCGTCGGCAGCATGAGCAACCTCGAATCCAAGTGCTCAAGGCCGTCAGGCTTCGACACGAACCACGAGGGCCACTCGGGCTGGCAGGCGTACGACATTGCCAGGAACAACATCGTGGGCTGGGTACAGAACACCAAGCCCGACATCGTTCAGTTCATGCTCGGCACCAACGACGTCAACATCGGCAAGCGGAACGTCCAGAGCATCCTCGACTCGTACACGACAATGCTCAACGCCATGCGCGCCGCAAACCCCAACGTCAAGGTCATCGTAAGTCTTGACACTCCTTATCCGGAAATCTCTCTGTCAATCCGGGCCAAATGCTGACATATATGCTGTATTAGATCGACAAATTGATACCGACCAGCTGGAGCGACGCGACCGTCGAGGCCGTCAACAACGCCATACCAGGCTGGGTACAGTCGCGCACCACATCGCAGTCGCCCATCGTCATTGCGGACTGTTCACGGGCTGCCGGCTTCACCAACGCCATGCTCCAGGGTGACGGCGTTCATCCTAACGACCAGGGGGATCAGTTTCTCGCGAAGCAGATTGGCGCCAAGCTGATTCAGTTCATCACCAACGTTCAAGGCGGCGGTTCTGGCAACCCATCTGCAACGGCGACAACGTCTCCTCAGCCGACTGGCGGAAACTGCGCGGCCCTGTATGGACAGTGTGGCGGGTCAGGCTGGACAGGGCCAAAGTGCTGTGCCCAGGGCACTTGCAAGTCCTCAAATGAGTGGTATTCGCAATGCCAGTGAGGATCTACCGTAAGGAGAATAAATCATCGTCAATGTCCAGGCATTGCGAGAGATCTAGTCCCTGAAACTAGAAGACGGCGCAAAGGGCGGCACCTAACACCGGTCTATGTCACAAGCCAGTCTTGTCATGTGCCCTATCGACAAACGTGCTCTAGCTACCGGTACTACACCTCTTGGTGTGTCTTGTGCGAGAGATTATGGGACAAGGGTTTCTCCTGTTTATATTTCATAGTACATAACGTTAGTTAGCACCTGTATCTATTTCCGCGTGGAATCACCGCCGAGCTTTTGCAGGTGACATTGAACATTCAGTTTGCCAGCAGGCATCATAGAGTTTGACAAATGCAAGTTTGCTACCGATTCAATATGAAGCATTCATGTGTCCCAGGTCCTTCAATTAGGCGGAAGTACGAAAGTAAAACGAAATTGTTAAACTTATAGGTAAGTGGAGATAAAAGGAGACCACGTATACTTGGGGCCCCCTTCTTCTTTACGCCCTGTCTGATTCCCTCGCGGGCACCGGGGCTTTATACTACTCTTCACCTTCCGCCTTTGTCAACGTAAACGCCGTATGTCTAGTTAAAGTAACACCTCCCTCTCGCCACCTCGCATCTAGTTTAGAAAATGCCATTTTGGTGCACGTATATCATCACATCATATGTCAGCACCTTCTCCTTGTCTAGGCATGGGAATGGTCATAATGGAGTTCCACAATATAAAGCTATCAACCGTCAGTATTGACTACAATTACGGCACCACATGCAGGCTGGCTTGAACATTTACGGCTATTACTAGTAATTCAATAGTTCCAAAGAGATACATATATTCTGTCAAACTAAACAATTTTATTGTTGTTATAACCACATCTAAACCCCATGTATACCGCGTTAAAGCCTGTAGAAAGCTCTCAAGCATTTCCGCCCTTGCTCGCGTTTCTGCCAGGCACAGCAGTCCATCCCTCTTCCACCGTCACTTCCATCGTCGGTATGAAAACCTTTGCGTTACCGGGCTTGTCTGTCGTGGCGCTAACGTGAGTCCCCGCCCCTCGAGGCTTGTTGTCCTCCAGTTTCCGCATCCAACCCCACTGGCTGCGGAGTTGGTACGCCCGCTTCGCAGCTAGGGCAGGAAGCTCCTTGACCAGCGAGCGATAGGCCGGATGGTGGGCTTGGAGGGAGAAGAACCGCACCGTGCCCACCGCGGCAGTTGTAAACTTGTTAGTCTCCAGACCCGGAACATTAGCCCGGACGACCGCGCTCCAGGTCATCTTTTTCGCGGCTGGCGACGCACTAACACTCACCACCGCCTCCGTGGGCTTGCGCCGGATGCCAAACACAGCTAGCCAGCCATCACGGTAGGCGTCCCGAATTGACGCGAACAACTTGCCAGACCACTCATCCTCGGTCAACACGATCCGGGCACGTGCCAGAATAGCGAGCCACATGGCGCTGTCGGGACTGCTGGACCACGCCTTGTCCGCCGTCGCCTGCCCGCCCTGCTGCTGTGAGGCAGTGGCAGTAGCAGTGGCAGTGGCAGCAGTCGCATCGCGGGCTAGGCGATGCAACAGCTGCCTCAGCCACCTCCTCTCGCTGTGCCCTGACTCGGTCGGATGCGCGATAAAGGAAAGCTTGGCCTTGTGAAGAGCTTCCGTCATGACCGGGACCGTCACGTTGCCGTCGCGGCCCAGCTGCGCGATGCCCTCCATGGTGGGGTGCCAGTCATTGGGGAGAGCCCTAGCGTGGGGCAGGTAGGATGTCAGCGAGTCGAGCCTTTTGGTGGAAAGGGTTTCGACGTACTGTTTCAGGCATACCTTGACTTCATCCCCGGTGAGGTTGGCGGTGTAGAGGATGTGGATGAGAAGGACAAACCGCTGGACCTGCTTGTTGGAGTCGGCGGTTTGGACCGGCTTGTTTCCCGAGTTGGGGTTGGAAGGGTGGGTGTTGTAGCTGACACGAGCCATCTTGGTGGTGGGTGAGGAGGAGCTGTAGTGGGTGATGATGGTATCTGTATACGGTGTATCTAGATGATCACTGTCACTCGCTCAGTTTAGAGTAGATGTGCTCGTAGTCTGCAGGATTGTGTGGAGTATTCGGAATGCTGTTTTCCCCTCGGACCATGTGTGTTAAATACATTGGGATGTGACTTGGATCAATTGACTTCACGTTATCGGTTGTTGGATGAGACAAAGCGTTGTGACAATGGCTTGGTGTTGAACAGCCCGCTGTGGCCAACGACAAAGACCACATGCGGAAACCCATGTGTTGTTCTCCACTTTCAAGTATGAGATGATTGTTGAGATGCTTGAAAGAAAAGAAAACCATTCTTCCAAGAGGCTGCGTCAGATCTTCGTCAGGCGGGTAGGGGGGCGGACCTCACAGTCAAAGGGCTCCGACGCCTGAAAATCCGCACCCTTTTCCTTCTAGGTTGTTCCCGACCGGCAACTCGCGAAAATTTCAGAACAGCTTTCTGCCAGGACAAAGTCAAGCGAAAGTTCACCGGTTCGCTTATGCCCATCCGCGGATGACATGTCGGGAAATAGAGAAAACGGGTAACAATAAGACTTCTCGTGTGCGGTGAGTACCGATAGCAAAAGCAACAAACAACCGATCTTCTCATTACCTCTGTACATCTTGACAGAGACGGATAACCGAGTCCGTCGCAACAACATTCGGGGCGAAGGGACGGCTCAGTGCCGCACCGTTTTGCCTAAACTCAACTCTGCGGTTCGCGGCCGTCCGGTTTCCCGGATTACGCACGCATGATATTGTGCCTTCAATGGAAGCCAATCAACGGGGGCCTGTAGCGAGCTGGTGCATATATCATCATGTCATTCCTCCTGAGTTGCTTGATGATGCAGGGGTTTGAGGGGCTCAAGCTTCTTTGGTTCCCGCTTACTCCCCTGTTTGAACAAACCATTCTTGCCTACCGTATTTAGGGCCTATAATGTCTTGGTCGCCCAGTAAGCCTTCTGCGTCGTCGCCATTGGGGAGCGGTTGGCCGTCTACCCAATACGGCCCTTTTTCTGCAGTGCTACGGAGTATTGGGGGTGGCCAGCTTGCATCTCCGGGGCACTGTTTGTATTAACCTCGCCCCAACACTATACTATCGCCATGAAGATACCCGGGCTGGTTACCGTAATAGGGTGATTAGACGCCCGAGAGTCAAGACGCACCTAGGAGGCTAAGGGGCGCAATTCAACTCACAGTCTGCCTTCTCGGTGCCGCAAAATTTCCGAGAACGCCTAATGGTATGCAGTTGATTCGCGGCAGTTTGAGTAAAACTGACGTCTCAGAGGCTTCCGCCGCCTTGCCCATGTGTGGTAACCTTTTGATAGTCCGATAACCTGATAAAGTTGTAATTTCGCCTGATATGGCAACATCACACGCGACTCGCACTCACACTCGCCAAAGTCTTCCTCTCTCGCTTTGCAACGTAGCAGCCATACGTATATCTTCGACAGTTGCGCTCCAAATCCATGGGATCGTTTCATTTTGCCGAAAACCCGCTGGTCCAACCTCTCCATGCTGAACAAAGAGTCAAATTGATGGCACAGCCTCCCTTACACAGCCAGCGTTAATCGTCAAGAGGGGGGGGGGGGGTTATCTGAGTGGACAAACGGCATCTTCAAAGAGGCCCTGGTGATAATGATATCCCCGACCAGCAAGGTAGTTTCTGTAAGATACTAAAAGCGAGCGTGACTGACATGTACATGTCTTCGCTGAGTACAGCCTGTACCGCGAGGTGAAGCTGAATTGTGTTATGTCCAGACGTTACGTTACTTTGGTGGATTGCCTAACCACATGTCATGCCGACGACCGTTGAAAGAGTCGTGCCGCCTGTGGTGCCGAGACGCAAGACATGGATCTTTTCACATGCTCCCGAGTCGAGGAAGACTTCGATGGCTGGCCGAGCTGCAAAGCCTCAAGCCACAATCTCTCCAGCAAATACATTTCGATGTGTAGCGAGAAATAATATCTCGAATCCCACCGTACCATCAACCCTGAGCTCTACCACAGCCGCAATATCAACGTGGCAACACAAACCATTTCGGTGTCCGAATCCCGTCAACAGTCCAACACCAGGGCGGCAGACCGGCAATCCGCCGGCTTCTCAACCAGGAAGTGTCAAGCAAGGGCGTCAACCAACGGGAAGCAGATGGCATGTGAGGTGTTGAGCTTCAGCTTAGATCCAATGTCTGATGGCTGTGTCTCATCAGGACTGTGAAAGTATAAAGAGTCAACAACTCTCCCTCTTCCTCCCTCCCTATCTCAACACCCTCATTACACACATCCTTTCACACAGACACCTCACTAGCTCGCACAGCAACCCCCAGCCCAACCACCAATATGAAGTTCACCGCCACCGCCATCACCGCCCTCACCCTCCTCGCCCCGGCTCTCGCCGTCCCCACCGCCGAACTCTCCCGCGACATGACCGCCCGCCGCGCGACCTTTAACGAGGCCGAAGGTAACCCAACTCCTCCACCTCAAGAACTACCCCCTGACTGACTGACTGACTGACTGATGCGCCCCCCCCCC
>MU856940.1:0-67662 GCA_033296705.1 Chaetomidium leptoderma | reverse complement strand
AGTCTTCTCCTTCGCCGCCCCCGCCGGCTGCAGCATCCTCAGCTGCATCAACGTCATCGGCGAGGCCATCTGCATCGCCGACGCGATTGATGAGGATAACTGGCAGGGCATTTTCAAGTGTGCCAAGAAAAAGGAGGTATGTTTCCTCACCCCCCCCCCCCGCTTCGCTCTGTTCCTGTGACGGAAGTGGTGCTGACGGTGTGGGGGGCAAGATTTGCGGTTGCGCTGGGTGCTTCAGCGCTCTGGGCGACTTTTTGGAGAAGTATGGCCTTTGCTAAACGGCCTTGGGATGGACGCAGTGTGATGTGGGTGTAGCAACCTGGTTCTGGGGGGCCGGCCGGGCATGCTTGTGGGGCGGAGTGTCCTTTTTCGTTTCTTGCACGTCAATATGTGATGACTGGAGAGTGTGTAAGTGCGAGTTTCAGTTTCTGCAGAGGTACCGATGCTTGATAGTCACTCTTTTGAATTGATGAATTGTTGTTTCTTTACCCCGACTGCCTTTGGTGTTGATTTGATATGTAGTAGTAGGTAGTTACCCTTTTATTTCGCAACCTCCATTACCTCACTCCCATTCTTTTCCGACACATTCTTCTCGGGGTGGAACTCGATGTCGCGCTTTGTCTGAATGTCGCCAAAGATCTCGTCGATTTGCTCGAGCGATTTACCTGCAGAATGGTCAGAATGGATTGTTGAGCAAACCTTGCAGCAGAACTATCCAAGTGGCACGAACCTCTTGTTTCCGGGTAGGCAACCGCAAAAATGAATGCGCAGAGAGCATTGGTGAGAATGAAGAGAATCTGCCAGTTGGTTAGCTAACGGACAACTCCGCACTTAGTCAATGTCTAAGACTCACGTAATATTTCCAGCCCACCCTCTCAAGAGCAATGGGGGAACACTGCGTGATGACCAAACTAATAGAGTAGTGAATGACTTGGACGACGGCGTTTGCTTTGGCACGTAGCTCGGTGGTAAACACCTCGGGGCTGCAAGTCTTGTCAGTTGGTGTCCACAACGAAAGTCTCAAAAGACCAACTCACGGAATGATCCATGTCATGGGCCCCAACAGCGCAGAGTAGTTGGCCGAGACCAAAAAGATGCAAGCAATCAACCCCTTCTGAGCAGCCGCGTTGGTCGGCATACCGGGTTTTGCAGGATACAGCGCGGCGAGGATAGTGATGATCAGATACGAGACCGACAGAAGCGCTGAGCTGGTGATCAAGATCTTCTTGCGGCCAATCCGATCGACAAAGAAAAGCGAGAGGATGCAGGCAATCGGAGCGACGCAACCGTACAAGCCGCTGACAAGCAGCTGCTGGTCCTGGTCAAACTGCAGCGTCGCGTAAATGGCCGTCTGGAAGTACTGGACGAAGCTGATACCGGAGAGCATGGCAGCGGCCCAGACGAAGGACCCGACGAATAGGCGTCTCCTAAAGGGGGGCGTCCGGACGAGGTCGACCCAACCGAGGCGGCGTTCTTGAGCCTCTTCAGCGATGTTGGTTTGGATGAGGGAGAACTCGGATCTGCACCATTCGTCGTTTGACCCATCGTAGTGCCAGTTGCGGAAGGCCTTCTCGGCTTCTTCGTAACGGCCCGTCAGACACAGCCATCGTGGCGACTCCCCGATGAAGAAAACTCCAACGCCGAGGATGAGAGCGGGAATGGCCTGAATGGCAAACCCGAGCCTCCACTGGTTGGCGTTGGCCCATTTTCCTTCGCCCACGCCCGTCCACAGGGCAATGAAGAACCCCCAGGCCACCACTTTGAAGAGGTAGAAGATCAGCGACCCGGAGCTTGACACACACACGTCCTTGGGTTTGGGACTTACTCATTTGATTCACTGCTGTAATCCTTGCTCGTTCGTGTGTCTGGGCATTTGTCAGTCTCTCCTCTACCATGAACAGGAAGCCGAGAGCGAATCACCTTTGCGATTTCCGCCCCAAACACAGGAGCAACACCGGTGATGGTGCCAACTGCAAATCCGACAAGAAGACGACCGACGATGACTACAACGGCCATGTCAGTGTTAGTATTGATGTGGACTGGAAACCAGCGGGGTGAGTGGTTCTTACGCATCGCAACATGTGCCGCCCCAGCCATCAGCGCTCCCCCAAGCACTCCCCACGTACACCCAAAAGCAATCGCCTTGCGTCTGCCCAGCCTATCGCTGGTTACTCCCACGGACGCACTGCCCAGCCAGGCTGTGTTCACTCACGTTAGCGCCAGGGTACAGGGCCGTGGCCTTGGGGGTGGGGGGGGGGGGGGGGGGGGGGGCGCAGACACACCTCCAGCTTGATAGACCGACACGATGGCGCCCCGTAGAGGCGCATCGGGTTTGTTAAAGTATGTCACGAAGGACCCCAGCGCCAGACTGGGCGTGATGATGCCCGAGTCACTGCGAAAAAGGAGTCAGAATCGGTCGTGTTGAGACTGTCGGTCTCGACTCACAAGCCGTAGAGAAACCCTCCCAGGCCCAGGAATATCGAGGCCAGGAAGGTCTTGGTTAACCACTTCTCTTCGGGGGGCGGCATGACGAACGAGGTGAATGGTGTGTGGGCAACGTGCCAGTGGATGTCAGCCAAGGATGGAGTGAAAAGAGATGCAGACTGGAGGCTGACCGCTGGGTCCGGCAGAGCTCTAATTATGCCTCGTGGCAGCGTGTGTTTGATGCAACCCTCCCGCTGAGGGAGGAAACTGCCGACGCGTTGTTGTGGGAACTATCTTGGGGCCAAGGCGAGCTAGTGTGCGGAGAAGTCCCCGGACTCGGGGTGGCCAGTGATAATCCCTGAAAACAGAGGTTATTCCCGGGGTTTCGGGAATCGGCCTGGTTCCGGCTGCCGTTACCCAAGCTGTCGGGGCTACATGCTTCGTGTCACTGGCTGAGCTTCGGCTCACGGACGGTCCATACTGCTGGGGAGACCCGATTGTGGAGGAGTTATTCCACGTGGATTCTCCAACCGGGCCGGCGGGGACCCAGAGAGCAATACAGACAAGGGGTGGGACATGCTCCCTCGGGTAGACGGGCCGAGCTTCATGCCCAGCCAGGCCCTGGAGGCCGAGGAGATCCGCCAGGCCGTGCTCCTGGAGGAATGCCCCGAGTTGATCAACGAAGATATTGTCGTCCGGGTTAATAGCTAGTGAGGGTCCCTCGAGGTGCTCGGAAGAGAAGTGAACTAGAGGTCGCGGAGCTGAGATATGTGACTGTGAATCTTACATCCGAAGTGACGAAACTGTTTTGGTCTTCTACGTAGCAGCCCACATGAGTATCAGCACACGCAGCCTGAGGTCTGACTACCCCTTATGATTCCCCAACCCTCAACCAACCCACAAAGCCGATCAATGCCATGCCCATTCTACCAGCACTACATATCGCACGTCCTCCGGTTCGAATCACACGGCTCAAAGACATATCTCAAGCACCCAGCCTCCGTATACCCACCCACATTCCCATTATCAGGACCTGAGCAGCGCAAAAAGCAACCATTAGAACCCAGCACAACAACAAACACTCGTAAAAAAACTCCAAAAAAAGCCATAGATAGGAATGAACTCACAACCCCCCAAATTCCCCTCCATAATACCCTCACACGTAAATCCCTCCACCGGCGTCCCCGGCCTCTGCGACGGCACACTGGTGACGCACCCCTCGATCCACGCGACGCTGGCCCAGTACGACACGCCCGCGACCGTCCCGTGGGAGAGGATCGCGCCGGGGGGGACGAGCGCCGCGCCGGCTGCGGCGTTGCAGACGGCCGAGATGTAAAGGGCGGCCACGCCGGTGTCGACGACGCCCGTGCCCGCCTGTTGCTGCTCGGGGAAGCGGCTTGCGGGCCAGCATTCTTTGGCGTTTATGGCGAGCGGGCGGAGCGAGGCGGTTGGTGTAGTAGCTATGGTGGTTGTGCTGCTTTCTGGCGTGCTGCTGATTGGGAGGGTGCTGCTGTTTTCCGGGGTGCTGCCAGAGGAGGTGTCGGTCGTGCTTGTCTCGTAGGGCGCCTCGGTGATGGCGAGAGTGATGGTCGGTGGACGCTGCGTGAGGGTGCAGCTTCCGGGCGCGGTCGTGGTTGTTGTTGTTGCTGAGACGGAGCAGCCGGATACGACGGTGCTGCTGACGGTCGAGCATGTTGCCGACGTGGTCGCCCCCGGGGAGGCCGACTCGCATGATACCACGTAGTTGGTTACGGTCGCGGTAGAGCATGAGGATGACACGGAAGTGGTGATGGCTGTGGCGGTCTCGGTTACTTCGCAGCCCCGGATCACCGCGCAGGTTGAAGCAACGTTTGTGGTGGATGGACCGATGGATGTTGTGGTAGCACACAGCGATGCCGACCTGGTTTGGCATTGGGTCGGCTCGGATGAGTATGTCGGTATGTGGTCTCGTCCGATACTGATAGTCTTGTGTAAGCAACTTCACGAATCCTCATTTTGCATGAGAACAATGCTCGAGTCAACTTGGCTTACGTTATTCTCGGCCACGGCGGCAAGGGCCCCTGTATATTGATCCTAACAACAATGTCAGCTTTCCGGACGTGCTATCTTGGGCGCACGAGGCCTCCCGGGGCCATCGTGAAGAGTTTGATTTGTTGCTTACCCGGGCGGAAACCTAAGGAGATGGAGGGGAGGCGGGCCTCTTGAATTATACAGGATACGGGTTAGTACTTATGAGTGCCATGGAGCTGTGCAGAAAGAGATGAAGGGGCCATACGGTGGATAGATACCGGGTGGCAGCTGCCAGTGCCAGCCCCTGATGTTAATATCGATGGTTTGAATGCAGATCTGCCATTTAGTCAGTTTCACAGCGGGCGCTCTTCGGATTGAGCTTCTAAGTTGTATACTCACAAAAAAGAACCACAAGCGGCATGATGTAACGCTCCCGCTATCCGTCTCTCTCGGTTGGTCCACCTCTGTGGTGACCGGTGCAATAACCACGTTCGACGGCCAGGTTATAAACACTGGTGCTGGAGTTTCTGTGGTCGAAGTTGAAGTTGTGATCGGTGGTGGTAGCAGTGTAAAGGTTTGTCCGATAGTTGTCAGGGTGGTCAAGGAGGACGGCGTAGGAAGGGTGATGGGTGGGTTCGTGCCGATTATTACGATGCCAGAGCTGGAGATGATTGTTTGGCCATCCGACGCCGTCCAGGTTGTACCGCCCAACGCTGAAGTGGAGGTCGTGCTTGGGAAGGGGAACAATGTGAATGTTTAACCCCCAGTTGTTAGGGTAGTCAGGGAAGTCACTGTAGGGAGAGTAATCGGGGGGCTAGTCCCAATGATAACCACACCGGAGCTTGAAATGATCGTCTGACCATCCGATGCCGTCCAGGTTGTAGCATCGGATACTGGCGGGGTGGTGGTGGTTAGGATAGGTGATAATGTGAATGTTTGGCCCCCAGTTGTTAATATAGTCAGGGACGTCACCGTCGGGAGGGTAATCGGAGGGCTGGTCCCGATAACAACTACACCGGAGCTTGAAATGATTGTCTGACCATCTGATACGGTCCATATTGTGGCAGACGCCGAGGGGTTCGTAGTTCGTGAAGGAGAGAGCGTAAATGTCTCCCCGATCGTGGTGAGCGTTGTCAGAGACGACACAGTTCCAGTTGGAAGAGTAACCGGCGGGTTTGTCCCGATGACCACAACGCCAGAGCTGGAGATGATTGTTTGGCCGTTAGAGTTGGTCCAGGTAGTTGCCCCGGCACCTGGGGATCCGGAACCGGAAGGGGATAACGTAAAGGTCTCTCCAATAGTGGTGAGTGTTGTGAGGGAGGTGACGGTCGGAAGGGTGACAGGTGTATTTGTTCCAATGATGACAACGCCGGAGCTGGAAATGATTGTTTGGCCGTAAGAGTTGGTCCAAATGGTGATTCCGGATCCTGTCGGGCTTGCACTAATCGGCGACAGAGTAAAGGTTTCACCATGGGTCGTGAGTGTGGTCAGGGAGGAAACAGTTGCGAGAGTAACCGGTGGATTCGTACCGATGACCACAACTCCGGAGATTGAGACGACTGTATCGCCATCTGACTGTGTCCAAGTTGTGGCCCCGGCGCCTTGGCCGCTGGACGTTGCCGTCGAAGGCAGCGGTGATGGTGAGCCAAAGGTAAAAGTCTGGCCGCCGGTTGTCAGGGTTGTGAAGCCAGTCGGGACGGAGATGGTTTCGGTCCCTCCAATGACTATGACTGACCCGCTGGAAATGATGGTCTGGCCGTCTGAAGCTGTCCAGGTGGAGGGGGTGGCTGCCGACGTCCTCTGGGGTTGCGAGATACACATCGACCCGCAAGATCCAGAGAAGGTCGTAGTCACGTAGTCGGTGTACGTTTGGACTTCGGTGATGGTCTGGTAAGCCGTGACCGACGAGAGAATATTAGGGCAGGTCGTTTCCGCAGGCAATGGCGTGGACATTGTGTTGCTGGACAGTCTATCACATCCTCCGGTGGCGTTACAGACTGTACCCGGAGGGCAGCATCCCCATAGGCAGCAAGTTTTGCCTTGCGGCAGAGAACTTAGCATCCCTTCGTCATGACCAGCGGGTGTTCCTCGTACTTACCGGCGCCGCAGAGATTGTGTTGACCGTCAGGGGTCTGGCAACATGTTTCCCCGTAATCATCTGAGCCGCATCGATCTTGACACCAATATTCGTTTGGTGCGCACGTAGAGGTGCGACGAAAGAACACTCCCTCGCTAACCGGGAGCAAGACACCCATCCAGACACCGAGCTGTACGGGTGACAACATGGGGGGCGATCAGATAGTAGGCGATGGACAAGAAGTCAGGTGCGTTCCAAGACGAGGTGGGAGAAGGTTTGGGGTCGCGGCGCACGCCGTCGATGTCGGTTGCTCTGGGGAGAGGAAAAGGAGATAAAAGGGCATTCAAGTCATCGATGCTCGTGTCTTACGCGCTACGCCTCATGTACCATCCCCTCCGCGCTCGATGGGGCATCGTCATGGTATTTTGTCATGGATTGCGACGAGATTCTTACCCCTCCCTGTCCTAATCAACCGACATAATCCCTTCGACGGGTACATTGATCATGTGCTACACGCGGCACGCCAACCATCGCTAAGCCCTCCTCTTCAGCTCAGATTACTTGTGATGATACTCTCTAGCACGGCTATGAGCGGCCGCTTCACGGCGGCTTGGCGTGACAGTTGGTCATCAATGGCATGAACATCGAGTAAAATGATTCGTGGTCCTTTCGACCGTGCAAATATTTCTGACCGTCGGCCAATGCGATGTGTTGCAGTAGTGCCACACTTGAGTCATCTAGGAGGCGTAGCAATCGAACTTCAGGGCGATACCCTTTCTTTTGGTACACATAAGTACATGAGAGCGGGAAGATACCTAGGTAGGTAGGATGCATGCAACGTTGGAATAGGGCTGAGGAACCAACATATGGTACTGGCCCCCACGCCCGGCTCCACAGGGGTTGGCTTCTCGGAACGTCCGGAACCCTCTCGGAGAATGGAGAGTGTGGTTTGTTTCGGGTTATTCGCCTTGCTGTGAATTTCGGGGCCGCTGGAGCAAAAGCCCCTTTCAAAATCGTCAACATCTCCCACTATGATGAATAGCTTGTACTCGTACTAAGCCTCGTTATCGTGGTCCTGTAGAACGTAATGTTAGCCAGTGAGGGCCTCCAGAGAGATTTGTTTGCCTTTCTCTCGAACACCATCCTCACTTGGCTTCAGGGTCTGCAGCGGATTACGCCTTGACGCCTCGGATAGAGTTGCCCATCTACTCGGGGGCCGCGTCACAACCAGCTGATTGGCGTCGATGAGGCATGGATTCAATGTGCTTCCTCGGTACCTAGGTACCGGAAGTTTCGGATGGGGTAGGTGAGGTACCAGGCAATCACCGGGACGCCCCAGGGCTGTTGGCTCATGCATGATCACCACTCTGTTCATCGTCAGTTAGCATGCATATAGTATCTACAGGTAGTTCGCCGCAAGACTTGCGCAAGCGACGGTGACCTCTATTTGGCCCCCATCTCCGTGCCCTCTCGCCACAACGCTGCAGCCAACCAGCCGTCAGTCGGCCCGAGGGATAAATGACATTAGCGGTCATTGTCCTGGCAACACTTGGCTGTGCTGACCAACAGCCAAAAGTGTTACCCCAATAACGTATTCAGGATTTTCGCAGGCCGGAACCGGGCATCCCTCAGCGGCAACCATTGGTTCCCAGAATATGCCTCGTCCTGGTATCACGGCCGCTGTCGAGAAAGGGGTTAAACTGGGTACACGTGGGGAGAGGACTTCAAGCAGAAGCTGATTGGAGACCCGGGAGTGACTTAGTGGTACATGAGCCCACTGTTCACAGAGTGGGAGGGCTAGATGCTGAGCATATGGCTCTGACCCCCAGCCTCATGTACATTGCAGCCATCACAATACCCGACAGGGCTTTTCAAGGCTCACAAGACGCGTCACATTATCCCAATCACTCGGAAGATATGATTATGTCTGCCTATCCGGCACTCGCCGCTGGATGTATTCTGGCTTGAGGAAGACAACCCACTAATCCCATAAAATTCACGCCATCAGTTCGGCTGGTGTAGGGTACCGGGACTCTACCGGTTCTAGGGATTCAACAGTTGCCTTCTCCTCGCATTGATACACCATGAAACCCGTTTTTTTCCTAACCGCGGCGACGTGGCTGTTCCCGGCTGCGGTTGCGAGATTCGTCACTCGAGAAACCACATCTTCCGGGTGCCATTTCACCCTGAAATCTTTAGGCCGGTTTGCTGGTCTAGTCTCACAGCTCGCCGACGGCCCTTTCCGGCTCAACGCGAGTGCACCAACGGCGAATTTCTACCTTGACGCCAGCGGCGGCATCACAGACTCCCGGGGCTTCGGCTGTATTGTCAGAGGTTAGTGCGTGCCAGAGTCCCAACAACCCTAGGTGACACTCCCGCTCACATCAGGTCTCTAGACCCACCGACGACCCAGATTCTATGTGGCCAGGGCAATCTCCCGGCAACGGGCTTCTCCATAGACGCGTCTAAATCGCTCCTGTATCATGGATCGGGGGCGTTCTGGGCCTGCCCAGGAACGGACACCGAATACAACGTCTACGTCAACCCCGACTTCAACCAGTCGAAATGCTTTGCCATCGCCCTGACCGCCAGCGGCTGCGGCACGCTGCCTGCTGCTTCCAGCTGCCTGCCGGCGACGACGGTATGGGAAACCCAAACGCAAACCGTCACCCAAGGTACGACCCTGACCGTCACGGTCGCGGTGACAAGCCCCGCGACGACATGCTGTTCGGATGGCTTTCCGCCTCCAGACCGGAGAAGCAGCGGCAGCCATGCCGAGGCCGCCCAAGCCAAGCGTGACCTCTCTCGCAGAGCCCCCGGGGACCTCAACAGGGCATGGATGGGGATCAGGGACGCTGCGCTAGTTAACACGGAGGCCCGGCGGCGGTGGGTGGAGATGAACGAGATCAGGGTGTACGATCTCGTCCAGGGCGAGTCGGCCGCGTTCGCCACGGCGGAATACTTTGGCTGCACCGTGTTCACCATCCACGGCCCCGGGAAGATTGTGGTCGGCCACATGGCGCAGAACAACGGCGAGCGGTGTGCACTTGCCTCGCCCGACCTCACAGAAAGGATCCTGATAGAAAGGATCTCGAGGGTCGTGGGAGTCGTTGATAGGCAGCTTTGGGTGGGTGGCCAAGCGGTTACGCCCGAGTGCAGCCAGCTGTACGTCGTCATAACGGGCAGCGAGAGAGACAACGACGGGACGGGAGTTCCCACGCTCAAGGAGTGGTTTGTCACAGGCGGTGTTCCCCCAGAGAATATCCGGTACATATACTATGGCTTCAGAAACCCAACCGCGGAGAATGGTGATCCGGTAGCCATGGTCCCGGTGAATGGCAGGTCACTATTCCAGTTCAACAGCTTCGGGGACGCCTTGGGGGCCCAGGTGAGCATATATTTGTCACATGAGGAGCCAAGGTTGTATGTAGACTACGACGGAGAGTGGGGGGTCAGCACTGTGACCTGGGCGGACTCGGACGCTACCACGACGGGGTGATGGACGCCAATTCGAAGGCCTTGGGGATGTGTCGACTATTTAGCTCACGGGGTAGTTAATTTGTCCACTGATTCCTTGTCGGCCAATTCAGAAAACAGATCACACAGGTAACTTCCCGACTATATTGCGGTCAAGTGTGTATTGCACCAGAAGCTCTATGGAAAAGACAGCCGCTCTGTCGATAGCCAGAACTGCTGCAGATCCACCAACCTCCCTACGGTGTCCCCAGTATATGTCATCATGTCTGGCAAGCCCGGACTCGTCGTGCGGGTCCTGAGGGCCAAAACATAGCTGGACTCCTCTCCCAAAGCTTTCAAGGCCAGCTCGGTGCCAGCAGGCGGGCCCGAGTACCGCACACCAATCACCCGCCACTTGTGTAAGACCCGCGCCGTGGTGAACTCAAAGACACCGCCGCAGCTTCGAAGGGCTGCTTGCCGCATCCGCAGAGGGCAGAAGAAGGCAGATTGCCGTGCGCGGAGCTGGAAGGCGGTGACGCGTTCGAGAAGGGGAAACTGCTGCTGCGCGATACGCTCGAAGAAGTCGTTCCAATTGCCCCTCAAGAAGCCCACGTGGGCTATATGGAGCGACCTGAGACTGGCTCTGAAGCGAGTCACGGCGTCGGCGAGGGCAGCAGAGGACTCCATTACCATGTGACAAAGCCTCAGGTGGCTGATGGGCGGAACGGCCGCCTCGCCTGCGAGCCGGATCAAGAACTCGTCCGTGGCCTCGGAGCTTAAGCTCAAGCAAAGTGTCTTGAGGCTCGTTGCTGCCGAGATCAAGGCCAGGGCACGCTCCACTGTTGTGCCCCCAATCTGCCAAGATATGTCGAGAAGCTCCAGGTGAGACCATGCAGTTCGAAGGGCGGTCGAGTTGACAGTTGATGCCGGCAATTGGCTGGCGTTCAAGTATGCGGAATGCCGTTTGAACTTGACGTGGAACGACCGAAGGCGTATCGTGTCTTGTGCGAAACCGAGGGTGGACAGAAAGAGATTCAGAGCGTCGGTCGGCGACAGGCTCGTGCCAGTGCCTAGCTCTTCAGGGCGGCTCCCCAGCTCATCGTTGACTTCAATGGCAGTGACACCGACAAAACGGGTTATGATGGCCTGAACTTCCTGCACTGCCCGTGAAGAAAGGTCGAGGGCCCCGGACTCGAGCCGCGGCCAGGTATACCCGCTCCCCAAGCATTCAGGACCATCTTGACACCCGGGACCAGTGTCTACGCTGCGCCCGATCGCCTGGGAGGAGAGATCAAGGGTCCCAGATTCCAGTCGCGGCCAGCCATCACCCAGCCACGAGCGGGACGGGCACCGGCCTCCGGTACGGACTTTGCGAACCGCAAGCCGAAATGTCTCGTTGCGAGAGATGGCTTCGAGTCTTCGGATGCTGCGCGGGCACAAATCGGTCTCCACCGTCCCAAACCAGGCAGAGGCGACGGCGGCCAGCGTTGTGTTGTGTAAACGCCGGCAGACAAGTCGCAGCGAGCCCAGATCATGCCTGCTGTTGAGAAAGCTGGCAAGGCGCTCGACGAGCTCTGTGCTCAGAGAGTCGAGCATCGAGTGGGCTTTCGTTGGAAGGGAAGTGTCTGCTCAAATGCCACTCTACGTTCGGTAGCTTTCGCGGTTGACCGTTTGATTGCTTTGGCATGTGTTGAGCAGTGTGGTTGCCTGGTTGGTTGGTTGGGGGTGGGATGGTTGGTTTGTTGGTTGGTTTATAAATCAGCAGCAGGCTGCAGGACGGCCGGGGGTCTTCGACCTTCTTACTGTGCCCATCATCGGCATGGAAAGTTCCTTCATCCCGAACCAATCAATCAATACCAATCAATTTATACTCTCATTACGCCGGTGCCACACACCCACCCATCTTCTACTACTAATGTGCGGCGGGAAGCTGGAAGTTCTGGAACCGTGAACCAACACTGGGTTCCTAGTGGCGACACTGAAATTTGCCAGCCATAATAGAACAAACAAGAAGACGACGTTGTTGCAGATTTAGAACGACGTAACATTGTGCCCCGACAAAGCAGCGTGGAAAGCTGGCCAACCAAACAGTGGTGTTTCTCCAGCCTCTCCCGACAACGAGTCGTGGCTCAACCAGTTGTTCTGTGATTCCACCGCGACTCTTGCAACTTACCTAGATTTTTGTAATCGCTGCTGCTGTACTGACGGCAGGCATAGATAGCATTGCAGGTGCAACCAAGTCGTCGGAGACCCAGATCGACGAGCCCTCCCTACGCACCATAACATTGGGAGTGCCGGACGAGGCCGCCATCGATACTCCAGTTCCAGAGGTTTGAGCCACGACAGAAGAACGCTTCAAAGACTTTGACATGGATAGTGTCGCTCATGTCGTGATACAGTGGGTTTGAACCCGACCAGCCGTTTACATTTATAGACACTGACATGGGGCTAACCGTGGTAGAGTACCGATTTCCAGACAAACGGACATTCTCTGATACATCTGCTACTAAAACGATTGGGACCATCCGTGACAATTCTGGTATTTTCTTGGAAAGATAATGGCCAAGGCTTTATTTAACAACAAAGCCGAGCTTCGCGAACTCGACTACATTGCTGTGGGCAGGCGAGTCCGAGTTCATCGCTTACACGACAACCATATAGACGACAGCTGTTGAAGCAGAGACAACAGCAGGTATGGTTGAGCTACCATGGACTCGACGTCATTTATCCCCCTCTTTCTTCGGCTCACTGTCGGGCACCTCCTCCCCCGTCTCCTCGTCCACCCGCGGACTCTCATTCGACAAGCCCTTAAACTTGGGTTTTCCATCCTTCACATCCACGACCCGTTGGGGGTAAAACATGTGAGACTGCACTTCAAACGCCCTTTTACCCTCGGGCGTGTTGATGCCCTCGATGAGCGTCGGAAACAACAGGATCATGTTCCGCCCTTCGTCCATGATGGGCGTCCGGCAATAGGCGCACTGCACCTTGCAGGGCAAATGGTGTGTCGTCGACTTGGTGGCCGCGTCGTACCAGCCGAGATCGTGGTGGCCGTTGGTGAAGTTGATGTCGGTCTTGTGGAATATGGCGGCCCATTGGAAGGGGGCCTGCAGTGGGTTGTGTTAGTACCGGGCCAGCTCTGGTTTTGATATAGTCCAAGAGGAGAACCTACCCCGTGCAGCCGCTGGCAGGTTGTGCAGTGGCAGTACTTGGAGGCCAGCGGCTTCTCGCGGCTCAGTTCGTACCGGACGGCGCCGCAGTGGCATTTCCCTTTCCACTTGGCCTCGAACTTGTCGGGCTGGCCCTGTATCCGGTATGGCGGCCGGGACTTCCATTGGTCTTCTTCGTGGCTGGTGGTTGAACGGGCTTGGTATTGGTGAGGCTCATTGCCGTCGCTGCGTTTGTCTTTGCTAGGGTCTTCGGTCATTCTGGCGACAGTGGGTGAGATGGCGAGGGTACGGGATGGGAACGCGAGATTCGCAAGACGGTGTTTGATGAATGATGAGTTGTAGGGTCTGGCGCAAAACTTGAAGAGAATCATCAAATCTGTGTCAGTAATTAATCCAAAGGAAGACGGAAGCGGTTCCCAACTCTAGATAGTCAACCCGGTTCTAGCGCAGTGTTTTTGAAAAGATTTCATACCTTTGGCGTCTTGAGTAGAGCCCAACCCCGAATGCCTGTCGTCACAACGGGACTTCCGTGACATAAGTATTGACGTCATGTCACCCACAAACAGGACCCATGATTCTGTTCCATCCACACCGTTTGCATATTTCGAAATACCATCATCTAGTCTCCAACGGCCCATCCAAATATTACGCCAGACCACGGGACTTGGGATTTGGAATTCGGGACCAAGTCTAGGGCCGACTGATTGAACGGTTCCCCCCACGTGAACTTCCGGACCCGGACAACCGTTGAACCGGGGGATTCCCGACAGTTCGGACCCTTGCCCTCGGCTCATCCGAGTCCAATGGCACTCCTGCATGACCCAAGAATCGCGACGTGGCGTTTGTCATAAATGACATCCGTTCTTCGTCTCTTGGATCTCGGCCCTGACAAGACGGCGAGATCCAGCCGTTCGGACTCAACGTGCTTCCCCACGTGTATTATCCGGGTCTCCGACGCCCAGGGGTTTGTCCTGGATTAAGGCGAAATGAATAAAACCAACGCCTTTGAGATGCATCGTCGTCCGATATCAATCCGTATATGATACATGGGCATGTGCCATGTGCCGGGCTTGGCCCGCTGTGCAACTGCCTGTGACTGCCTGTGCAACTGCCTGAGGTGTGCAACTGCCTAAGGTAGGTGGCCTTTCCTTCAACGTCAACACGGAAGCTTTTGATCCAGAAGATGAAGGAGAAGCTTGCAATGGCATCGAGTTCAGCTTTCAACTTGGTCCAGGCCGCCGAGGCCCTACTCGAGCGTGCAAAGAAGCTCGCAGCCGTGACAAATCCCGGCGATGACGGCAATGAGTTAGCCCTGCGGCGAAGTATCGCCCAAACAGCCAAGAAGATCGCCTTCGAGACTGCGCCCAAGATCGACGTCGTGAAAGCCGACTGGATCGTGGTGAGCAGTCTAGAACAACCCTCCCACGATGGCATGGCAAGGCTAACCGCCTCAGATCGCCGAGGTCGCAGCATGGAACATCTTCATCGACTGGAAAGCCTTCGACCACATCCCCCTCCAAGGCCACATCTCCATCCCAGATCTCGCCCGCGCCCTCAACGCCCAAGAATCCCTCGTCGGCAAGTCGCCCCCCCCATCCCCTCGCTCCGTCCCCATCCTCAACTAACCACCTCAACCATCTCCAGCCCGAATCTCCGCCCTCCTCCTCGCAACAGGAAAGCTCCTCCCCGGCCCTTACCCACACACCCTCTCCCACTCGCGCATCTCCCCGCTCTACCTAACCACCAACCCCGTCTCGGCCCTCTGCACCGTCGCCATCGGAAACGGCATGAAGCCCTACGCGCACTGGCCCGAATATTTCCGCGCCCACGGCCGCCGCGAGCCGGCCGGCCAGACAGACACGCCCTTTGGGTTCGGCTGGGGCCACCCGGAACTCCCGCCCTGGGAGGTCAAGGCGCTGTATCCGGACTATGCGCGCTGTTTTGCGCGGAGCATGCGCTCGCGCCAGATGGTCGGGGGGGATACGGTTGTTGTTGGGGAGGGGGCGTTGTATGACCTTTCTTGGGTCGGGCGGGAGGCCGCTGCCGAGGGGGGGGACGAGGACGAGGAGGGGGGGGGGGGGGGGGGGGGGGGGGTGGTTGTTGTGGATGTGGGGGGGGGGTTGGGGCAGTTGTTGAAGGATGTGTTGAGGGATGTGGAGGGGGTTCGGCCGGGGCAGTGTGTCTTGCAGGATCGGAGGGAGGTGATTGAGGAGGCTAGGGCGGTGGGGGGTGGGGAGTTGGACGGGGTGGTGATGATGGAGCATGATTTTCATGAGGAGCAGCCGGTCAAGGGTGAGTGTCTGGTTACTTGCACAACTAGGTCCTTAAGGTGCATTATGATCAGAAGAGATAATGGCTGACTTGTTTAGGCGCGTTGGTATATCTCGTCCGACGGATCCTGCTCGACTACTCGGATACCCTCGCCGCTGGGATTCTACGTCGCCTTGCCGAAGCACTCCCCGCTGACAACCCCAAGGCAAGGGTCATAATCATGGAGGAGCGGGTGCTGGATGTTCCGACACCACAAAACTGCATCGTCGACCTAGTCATGTTGAACCTGGGTGGGAAGCTTCGCAATGAGGCCATGTTCAGGGACCTCGCTGCCGCTGCAGGGTTGGAGGTGGTCGGGTATTATGCTCGGGATACAGATTCAATGTGCGTTGTTGAATGCGCGAGGGCGTGACGGCCAGACGGTTATCTTGGACGTTAGATTTCAGTATGGATAAGTTAGGCCAACCGATGTGTTTTTCCCAAGCTTCGTCATTTTGACTACGAGAAATCAAGTGTCATGAATACCTTATACTAGATTCGCACGGATTGCCACGGCGGACCGCTGAATCAAATGAACATCAACCTGGATAATGTATCTCTTCAACAGCGCCGAATCGCAGTTCTAGGCGCTGGTAACGGTCGAGCTCTTGGACTATTTATCCTTAACCTTCGACTTGGCAAACAGGTTTGGCTACCTCACATGCTCCAAGGTGGTTTTCGAGGCGACCTGAGGAATGGATTTGTATCGGGCGGGTGGTTTAGATACGTAGATGATGGCATTACGATTACTAAAGTGCGGTTTTCCTCTCCCTTCCAAGTCAGCTTGGGAAACATTATACGCCCGCCAGTGTCAAGTGTTACCAGGGCACTGAGGGCAGAGAGCTGCGGCCCCCCGCTCGATATTGGCTCGGATAATTCCCTTTGGTGTAGCATACCGGAAAACTACCTTGTACCTTGACTACCTGGGCCATCATGAGCAAGTCGGGTGGCGGTGCGATAAGACTCAGGGGCCGTGTGTGAACGGGGTTGTTGACGAGGCTGTTGGGCTGGCCGCAGCACAATCCTGGACCAATGTCGCATCATTGAGGTGCAATGTTGTCTGCCGCAGCCCAACTCTTGAAAGTGAAGATGAAAAAGGACTGCAAAGGTCTCCTGGTAATTGCCTCGGGAGCAAGCGGCATCATAAATCCCGCAACTGTTGAGTCAGGCTGCGACATCAACACCTCCATCAGATACGAGTGTCAAAGTCGGGCTGAATCGCCAAACCGGAATGCCCAGGCTTGGCCGACGAAGATGGGCGGCCGGCCCCGACAAGAAACGTGTGCTGCGGCCCTCTGGACACACAATTGTCCTATCAAACACGAAGAGTCCCGGTGAGAAATTGAGGGCAAGAATTAGCATGGCGTCTTGCTAGGCGGCTCAAGGTTGCATCGCGCCAGGGAAGCCAGTCGGGTTGCGGGATCTGGCCATGTGAAAGGCCTCTTGCGTGCAGCTGCAGCGGCAGGAAATGGCTTGCTGCGAGTGCTGCGAGTGCTGCGAGTGCGAATGCTGCGAGTGCCGTCGTCGGGGAAATGCGGCCAAATTCGCCGGCTCAACTGCGGCAAGACGGGAGCAGGAGCGTGGCAAGCGACAAGCGAAGACGTGAAAAAAAAAAAAAGAAATGGCGCAAGCGATTCTTGAGCATGTGTCACTGCTTTTAATGTGGGCGACATGGCGTAGCTTCAGAAGAGAGCCAGCCAGGGTTCAGCCGTTGGATGCTGCATTGCATGTGTGTGATGGCGCTCTCCACGATGTCCAGCCGTTGATTATTTCAGGATGCGGTCGATGTTGTTGGCTGGCGCAAGAGAGATCCATATGAGATCGATCTGGCCGTCATTCCGTCCCTGGCCTAAACCCACCCTGTCCACGACGACCTTACAGGCTTCCCTGTAGGATGCAGCCATGCACCCACCAACTTTGGCTTTTGAGACGACTTGAAGCGGCAGAGAGGCGGCTCTGGAGTGACGGCAGTGGTTTGGTTGAGCCTGAAGCGACCAGATCTGAGGGAATATAAGGCGATACCCAACCGCCGCGCAAGATGATAAAAGAAGCATTTGTCTTCAGACGAGAACGGTGAACCTTTCCAACCCTTGACCTTGCAAGCGATCCTCGCTAGCAACTCGTGGGCGGTGTGTTATTCCAGCTCGTCGGTTGGCAGCTGCTGGCGTGCCCCGCCATAAACTCCATCCTCCCCACCACAAGTTTCTGCCCCGCGATTGCGTGCGTTGCCCAATCACCAAACCGTGACACGAATTGCCAGGGATGGATTGAAATTTGCAGTGAAGAGGTCAGCCTGCAGCCCGGAACTCCAAAAGAACAGAACCGGAAAACACCAGAAGACAGCGGAACATCGAAAGTGGAAGGGCAACCTTGCCTTTATCGGCGCCAGATCCAGACCGGGCAAGCGGCATTGATAAAGATTGTGCCCCACCTGCACTGCTGCAGGCCTGGCCGCCCCATTGCCGCCGTCATCGCTGCGAGCACTTCTGCCAAGTTGGCCAGCCTGAGTCCCCGCTGCACGCTGCCCCGCTGACGTTGTTCGTGGGTTTCTCGACCACGGCCTTTTTATTTATCGCGCGATTCCTCTGCGTCTGGCGTTGGCGCAGTTTTCGATTCCCCCTTCGTCACGAAACCTCACAAACCCTCACACCTCGATACCACCGCCGTCATGGACCAGAAAGCAGGCGCGCCCAATGGCGCCCACCAGGCGGATCCCGCCGAGCCCAATGCCCCGCGCCCGAATGCTCCGGAACGCGCCGAGACTATTCAACCGCCGCACCTCGATCATGCCATCACCGACGTGCCCGTGACGCCGGACATCACCAGCGAAGCCGACAAGGTAGATGGCGCCAGCGGAGCGGAACAGTCAGACCTGGGCTATTTCTCGCGGCACGAAGCCGACCATGCCGTTGCCGCGTCGCCGGCCCCGAATATCACAAATATCCAGGGCCAATCTTTTCAGAACAAGGTTGACACGGGCGCCCAAGAGGGCCAAAACTACATGCGCCGTGTCAGCGTCGCTGTCATGGGCAACCCCGCCACAGGCAACCTCAACCCCGCCACGCCATCAATGTCGGAAATTCGAGCCATCAGCCCCGACCTGGCACTCACGAGCAACATCATCTCGGCCACGTTCAATATTCCGCACTCATTGAAATATCACAAGGGCGCCGACTGGGTATGTGCATTTTCCCTCCCCGCAGTTTTCTCGCTGCGTCTCTCTGCCCCTCAATGCCCAAGTCTCGCAGCCCGCGTTTGCCAAGCTTTGATGAATGGTGGGGCTGATGTCATCGCTTGTTTTTTTGCAGGAATTGACTCCGCGCCGCGGCCAATCGGCTCTCTTCGATGGCTTCTCGTACCTGTCGTCCGACGACACGCCCTGGAACCACACCGTGGTCGCATGGACCGGCGAGATCGACCAGCCCTCCGAGCCTTCCCCGGGCAACACGACGGCCCACCTGAGCGCGCGCAATGCCCTCTCGAAGCCGGTGCCCATCAATGGCGAGAAGAGGCCCCCGACTCCGCCCGCGGCTGACGGCGTGTGGATTCCGAAGGCGGACATGGAGCGCCTTGAGAGCCAGCTGTCGCATCACAAGAAGATCAAGACGGTCCCGGTGTGGCTGGCCGATGATGCCGAAGGCAGCCAAGACGGCATCCGGCTGAAGGACCAGGCGAGGTGGAGGCGCTACGCCGAGCACGATCTCTACACCCTCTTCCACTACAAGCAACACGAGCCGACCGACGGGCGCGCCGAGCGAGTGCAATGGGCCGACTACTTCCGCATGAACCTAAAGTTCGCCAACAAGATCCTCGAGGTCTACAAGCCCGGCGACATCGTCATCGTCCACGACTACAACCTGATGCTTCTCCCGAGCATGCTGCGCCAGCGTGCCCCGCACATGTACATCGCCTTCTTCCTGCACTCGCCGTTCCCGAGCAGCGAGTTCCTCCGGTGTCTGCCGCGCCGGAAGGAGGTTCTGGAGGGCGTGCTGGGCGCAAACCTGGTTGGCTTCCAGAGCTACAGCTACTCCCGCCACTTCGCGAGCTGCTGCACGCGCATCCTGGGTTTTCCCTCGGACAGCTCCGGAGTGGATGCCTACGGCTCGCGTGTCGAAGTCGGCGTTTTCCCGATTGGTATCGACGCCACCAAGGTCGCCAACCTGGCGTGGACGGACTCGGTCAACGAGAAGTACGAGGCGCTCAAGGCCATGTACGGTAACAAGAAGCTCATCGTTGGTCGCGACCGTCTTGATAGTGTCCGTGGCGTCGCCCAGAAGCTCATGGCATTTGAACGATTCCTCGAGCTCTACCCCGAGTGGCGGGACAAGGTGGTCCTCATTCAGGTCACATCGCCCACTAACATTGAGGAGGAGAAAGACGACCCCGAGGATAAGATCTCGAGCCGCGTCAACGAACTCGTCATGAAGATTAACGGCGCCTATGGCTCGATTGGCTTCTCGCCTGTCCTGCACTACCCGCAGTACATCAGCCAGGACGAGTACTTTGCGCTGCTGCGCGTTGCCGATATCGGCCTCATCACATCGGTGAGAGATGGTATGAACACCACCTCACTCGAATACGTGATTTGCCAGCGCCAGTCCGCCGGTCCTCTGATCCTCTCTGAGTTCAGCGGCACGGCCGGCTCGCTCAAGGACGCCATCCACATCAACCCGTGGGATCTGAGCGGTGTCGCTGCGGAGATCAACAATGCGCTCACGATGCCCCAGGCTAAGCGAGAAGCCATGGAGCAGAGCCTACTGGCCCACGTCACCAGCAAGAACGTCCAGTTCTGGATCGCCGGCTTCCTGCGCCGTTTGGTTACGGTCCTCGGTAGCAGAAGGAATGTTACCGCCACGCCGCTCCTCGACCGGTCGGACCTGCTCCTGAAGTACCGCGCCGCCAAGAAGCGGCTGTTCATGTTTGACTACGACGGCACCCTGACGCCCATTGTCCGGGAGCCAAGCGCAGCGATTCCCTCGGAGCGTGTGATTAGCAGCCTGAAAGCGCTTGCTGCGGATGATCGGAATGCCGTCTGGATCATCTCTGGTCGCGACCAGGAGTTCCTGATGCATCATCTGGGTCACATCAAGGAGCTCGGGTTCAGTGCTGAGCACGGCAGTTTCATGAAGCACCCGGGTGCCGCCGAGTGGGAGAACCTCGCGGAGACGTTTGACATGGGCTGGCAGAAGGAGGTCCTGGAGGTGTTCCAGAAGTATACTGACAGGGTGCCGGGTATGTTTTTGTCTCGTTCCTCGTCATGAACACAAACTAACAACTTGTGAACTTCAGGTTCCTTCATCGAACAAAAGAGGTGCGCTCTCACCTGGCACTACCGCCTCGCCGATCCCGAACAGGGTGTCCACATGTCGCACGAGTGCAGCAAGGAACTCGAAAACACCGTCGGTCGCAAATGGGACGTCGAGGTCATGGCCGGCAAGGCCAACCTCGAAGTCCGGCCCACCTTCATCAACAAGGGCGAGATTGTCAAGCGCCTTGTTACCACCTACAATGCCGAGATGCGCGCCCTGGCCAGCGAGGGCACGCCGGACAAGATCGAGTTCGTCCTCTGCATGGGCGACGATTTTACCGACGAGGACATGTTCCGCTCGCTGAACGGGCTGTCGCAGCCCGCGGATGGCCAGGCCGCGCCCGAGGTCGCGCCGGAGGAATGCTTTACCGTTACGGTTGGCGCGAGCACCAAGGTCACGCTCGCCCGCTGGCACTTACTCGAACCTGAGGACGTCATTGAGTGCGTGGCGCTTCTTGCTGGGGTCGGGGGGAGTGGCACGGGCGCGACCAGCGGTGGCGTGCTTAGCATGGGCGAGGTCAACCTGGCTGCGCTCAGCGCCGTCGAGGATCGTATCCCTACCGAGTAGTTATTGGATGGGGATACTTATCCCTAAGAACGGTTGGGCGGATGGCCAGAGCGAGGCGATCGGCTGCGTGTCGCCTATGGGTGTTTTTGGGGTTGGGGAGGGAGCGTCTTTGTTTAAGCGATGACTTACTCTTGCATGCATGGGGTTGAGCGTGACATGTGTCGAGCCGGTACATGGGGGCTCGGCGTGACCTGCGGCAAGCGGATGGGACATAGACTAGCTAGTTTTGCGCGGGCCGGACTGTGCATCGTCCTCGTCTCTGCGATTGCGTTGCTTTGCGTTATGAATAGATTTGTGTACTGTATTCTGGGGTCGGCGCACTGGTCTGTGGGTTTGGTCGAAAGACCACAACTGTGACACAGTTCACACATACCAACTGATCTTCAGCCTGGGGTTTCTTTACACATGGAGACTAGCTTTCTGCCTTGTGCATACAGAGCAGCACGTGGGAACATGGTATTGATGTTGCATCGGAGTTCGGAGCCACAGAACCGGGTGCCAGCGGTGGTAGTGTCAAGTTTAAAACAGGTCATGAAACATGACCACATCTCACCTGGCACCTTCCAGATGTCCGGAGAACGACGACTTATATATCATCGGCGCCTCACTGATAATCAACTGCAACTCAACTCGCCCCGTACTAGTATTCTGGGGTACTCTTACACGATGCGCGTACTAGTATTCTGGGGTACTCTTACACGATGCGGCCACATGGTTCACAGCCGCCTCTCTCACCTCGACTCTGCCCATACGCCCACCACTCATGCCATGCCAGGCACCCGAGGTGTATGACCAGGCGGCCATATGTCCTTTCTTCTCATATCCATTCATGAGGTCCGAGGATCCCACTGAAAGACTCAAACAACTTACAGCGATCCTCTCAGGGCCCGTAGAGGAGCAGCAGCACCAGCCCCCGCAGGACCCAGCATCCTTACAACCAACCACAGCAACCCCCAACCCAAATCCACCACACCCAAAAGACCCTCACCACCACCAACTCCCGGCGGCATGGTCCAAATCCCCCTCCTGCCGCCGCTTCTCCTCCACAAGTGAAGCTATATTTGATTTGAACTGCCTTCAAGGTTACAAATCTTCATTTTTGTGGGATTTGTGTTCGACACAAATGTATTTGGCGATGTGGTTGTATATGTGGTTATCGATACAGTTGTGGTTGTGGTCGTCGATGTCGTTGATGTGGTTGTCGATGTGGTTGTCGATGTGGTTGTCGATGTGGTTGATATAGTTGTTGATGTGGTTGTCGATGTGGTTGTCGCTGTAAGCTAGTGCTCAGTTAGAAGACAAAAGACACCTGCTAGTTTGGTTTTTATTACGTTTTTGATAGATTGCTGGACACATGCTCCCGCAACTTGGTACTAAGAACTTGTTATTCCCAATACCTTGCCTCCCATGACAGCACCCTTTGCACCACCGGCCACCCTGACTTCAACACCAATCACACCGATACACCCTCCGCCGCTCGCAACGCCCTCGTCACTCTCTCCTCCAACCACTCCCTCTCCTCCAAACCCACACTGATCCTCACCAGATGCTCCACAACCCCATACTCGGCTGCCCACTCCAACTCCTTGTAGTGTGCCAACAAGGTGTGAGCACAACACAGCGTAAAGTTGGTCCCAAAGCTGGGCCCCTTGGCGACATCCATCGCATCATGAAACGCAACCGCCCTCTCCGGCGCCGTAAACCGCACCGTCACCAAGAACCCATACCTCCCCCCCTCCACCCGATACCGATCATACAGCTCCTGCGTCGGGGCCCCCTTGGGGTAATACACCTCCCCCACCGCACCACTCCCCCGCAACAACCCAGCCACCACCTCAGCATTCGCACTAGCCCTAGCCACCCTCGCCTCAAAATCCCGACTGTTCTCCTCCATCGTAACCACATCCTCCCAGAACCACGCCCCTTCCCCCTCTCCCTTCTCCCGCCTCCCCTCCAACACGTCCTTCAAGCGGTGGTAGAAGGGCGACGCGGGGTTGAGCGTCACCGTCCCGCCCATGACGTTGCACCCGCCGCTAAACATCTTGGACAGGCTCGTGCAGACGACGTCGCACGCGCCCAGCAGGGCGAGGGAGGCGTGGGTGCCGACGGTGTCGTCGACGACGAGCACAAAGTGGTGTTTTTGGGCGAGCGCGTGCAGACGGGTCAGGTCGGGGGATTGGAGGAGGGGGTTGCCTGGGAATTCGGTGATGAGCATGTCGATGCTTCCTGTCAGGAGGGTTTCCTCGAGGGTGTCGAGGGCGGTTGGGGTGGAGTGGTAGAGCGTTGGGACGTAGCCTAGGACGCGGTGGAGGACTTTGACGGTGTCGACGTAAGGGAAGCTAGGAGGGGGCGTTATGGGGTGTTAGTTGCTACTTTTGTAGGTGGGAAGAGGAGGAGACGGACCCAAAGATGGCCACGCGGTACGGGGAATCGGGGGTGGGATGGCGGAGGGACTTGATCGTGTCGGCTGTCTCGGTGATGGCGGTCATGCCTGTCGGAAAGAGGAAGACGTCCGAGGGGGAGACGTGCAGGTTGTTGGACGGAGAAGAGTGGCCGATGGCGATTCGTTGTTTCAACGCAGCGCGGGCGTGGTTGATCTTGCGGGATATCATCTCGGCCGGTGGGCGTGGCGTGGGGTTTGGAGCTGGTGACGCCGATAAGAAGGGCGCATCTTCCAGCCAATGTGTTGCTCGTCTGCTGGAGATGCCGAACCCAGTGTGCTGCCAGAATGCCTTGGCTTCCGCTGCTAACTCGGCTGGGTACGAGACCAAGACGATACCCTCGTCACCAATCCTTCGACATTCAAATTGATTGGGAACATTGTCCTCTTTCACAGCTGTAATCTCGCCGTCCCAGGTCACAGTATAGACTCCAATGTCTCTCGAGCTCGTGCGTTGGGTGGTATCCCACTCGGGAAGGGCCTTGCGGAACATCTGCGCATGTCGCACCGAATCCAAGAGCCTGGAAAGCCTCTGACCCGTTTTCTCAACCCCAACAACATCGCTCGGGCTCGCCAGCTCCAACAGACGAACTGCCAGCCGATCCACAACTAGCGAGAGAAAGAATCGCGGGTACCCGGTCGTCATGGCGTCCACCACTCGAGGCTCGCGCAACGCCCAGCCAACCGTGTCGGCCCATTTTGGCAAGTGAACGCTGACACCCTAAATGGTATTAGCGGTCTGGCATCCAAAGTGTCGCTATTAACTAAGTATCGAAGACGACTTACATGCGGATCTCCTGGCGGCAGTGATGTGCCCAAGCGCAATTTCTCAGGTTCGGCGATGGTTTTCATCGTGTCCATGGTATTCATCTTGTTTACGATGGTAAAAAAGAAGGAACTTTTTCTGTTGTATGCCAAAACGTTTTCTCCCACGCAACTTATAATTTCGTCCCAAGGGGAGGATCAACAACAACGGCGGTCTCTGCATGGTGGCACGGCACACCGCAATCTAGGTGGACCCTCACATTCAAAGATCGTTGGCTGGGCGCAAATAAAATTCGGAAAGGGAGCATAGACTTGTCTCAGTTCAGCTTCGAGCGGTCAGCCACTAAATCATCAAAACACAAGACGTGAGTTGGGCCATGGAACGTTTGAATCCACCCGGCGGGATGACATCACATATTTGCCCCTTTCCCGTGCTTGAGATTTAGGTAGCGGGAGAGCCCGAAACAAGAGCCAATGGAAGTAATAGCCTTTGAATGATAATGCTGTACATCGCCACGTAAGACTGCGTGAACAGGAATGCCATTTTTTTTGAGTCTGGGAGGCTGCACTGTAAGTCTGTAACTATTACTAGTACTAATACTACTATAGCTAACCGTTCATTTGGAGACGATGCTGGTGCTGGAACGTGCAACACCTATCAATATTTGAGAAGGACAAGGGGAAAGGATTAAGCAGGGCTCAAGAGTCAAGAGTTTGTGCTAGCCTAGTGTTGCCAAAGAGTTCTTCAACGGTCGTCCAAGACAGTGAAGCATCTAGATATACCCTATGGCATGCTGGAGAAAGGAATGTTCTTGGCTCATTGAGTTTGTGAATGGCTGTCTCTAAAAGGTCCAACACTCAGCTCAAAAGAGTACCCAAGGCACTACAGGTTGATTACCTACATAGGTAGGTAAATAAGTTTTTTACTATTAAATTAGGAAGGCTTATTGTGGCTTCTTTGTTACTAAAGCTACATGCCTTGAATCAGACTAGTGTCCCCAACTTCATGGTTAGCGATGCGACACTAGCTCTAGCTTCCTGAAGCAGAACCATCTCTACTGAAGCCCTTTCTTTGTGAAGGAGGGTTGGCAATGCTCCATTATTGGCCTATGGTTTCAGTACGCTCTGGGTAGCACTAGGTCCAGGCCTGAAGCGTGGCAGTGGTGTGAATTGCGACTCACCATGGTCACCCGGAGCAACCCGTGCCCTACCCCTGAATGTCAATACCTTTACACAGACCAATATTTGACCCCTTGATACCTTTTATCTCCGCGTTCCGCATGGCGTCCCAGTGACCCCCGGGCCCCGGTTCCTGGTGTCCCCGCCCGGCCTCACCCGGCCTCGGCGAGAAGAACCACCCCCGGCGTTGTCCCTCGGGGTTGACTCTCGCATCGACGGGAAGCACCACCCCCGTCGTGACTCTCACCTCCGGGGGTGATCTCAACACCACGTTCTCCGCTTTTACGCATCGCGAGCGTGTGACGTGCGAGACCCGCCATGTAGCGTGTTCACAAAAGGCGGTTTCGTAAACCTTTCCTCTTCCTTTTCCACCGATCCGCAACTATCTTCGTTTTCTTCCTCTAGCAATCGACAACGCAAGAGCTCTCAACGACGATAAGGGGTTCATATCTTATTCCACCAGCGCCAAAACCACTTTCGTTCCTTTCTCTTGCAACCGACGACCCCAGCCCACTCGAGAGTAACCAAGCCTTGTCTTTCCTTCTCCTCCCACCAACCGCACAAGTCTAGCCGAAGACAGGAAAGCTTTCTCTCTACCACAAATCCCCCACCCCCCGTTATCCCCCCTTCCAATCGACGATACAATACCAGCCAAGAACACAAGGCCTTTCTTTCCCTTCTTCTTTCGTCAACTCCAAACCCTCTTCCGTTTCTTCCCCGGGTAATTACCGACTACACAAGTATCGCCGAGGATAACTGGCACCATGGACCCCTCCAAGCCTCGCCACTCGCCCCCTTCGGGCACACGCAAGAGGAAGTACGAGGAGTTCCAGGATGACGACGAGTTCACGGATGAGTTCGACGAGAATCCCGGCTCCCCGGAGACTCCCACCCCTGCTCCCAGATTCGGCCACCAGGGTGGCAACCAGCTCGGCAGTCAGCTGGGCAATACCACGACGAGCACGCGCGCCTCCAGGCCCATCAGCAAGCCGGCGAGGAGAAGACTCTTCCCGGACGCTCCCACCAGCGGCGACATGTTGGTGCCGTTCCCTCCGGCAAGCCAGTCAACCGGCGGCCCCCAGGTCCTCGCCAGCGACGACGTGTTCGGTTACAATGCGCCCCCAGACTCGACTGTGGTTGCGCCCCTCCCCAGCACAAGCCCCAGCGACTCGTTCGATTCGCAGGTAAGTTTGAGCTTCGATTCTAGTTTGCCGTTTTGGCCCCCTATTCTCACCATGTCGCTGATATTGGTCCCGATCCAGTCATCCACTTTCGTGCCCGAGTCCTCGCCCAGCTTTGGGCCCCCTCAGCCGTCGATCCCCGACCCGGTCAACGCGGTCGAGTCTTGGCGGCGTGCAGTCGCCAACGGTGCGGCCAGCCAGAGCCGCCCTGGCCCCGGTGGCAACCGCTTCGTGGGGCCCATCGATCCGCGGCTGCTTGCGCCGGACTCTTGGCTGTCGAGATGGTGGCCGGGTGACCTGGCTGCCTTGCCCGAATACATGCCCGTAAATGGGCCAGCCGATCCCAACCCGTATGTATATTCGACCGGGTGATGTTGTTTAATTTCCTTCCCATGCTGACGTGTTTACTAGCCCTCCCCGGCGTCCCGTCCCGACCAGCCCGGGCGATATGCCACCGGCTCCGGCCTACAACCCCAGTGGGTTACGGGCCGAGAACGTGTACGGCCCGTCCCGGCGACCGGTGTCTTTGACCGGACCGGCGCCCTCGGCCGGCACTCCTCCGCCGAACGGGTCGGCGACCCATGTCCTCTCCACCGTCCGCGATCCGGAGAGGTGGAGTGAATTTCTCGCCGTTGTGGGCAAGGTCAGCAAGCGCTAGTACCGGCCGGCGGATGGCGGAGTGCGGATTCCGCACCCGGGAAGCACCCCGTGTTGATAAAGACCTTCTCTTTCTTCTTCCTCTCCCTTCTCTTCCCACTCTGCAACCAAGGTTGTTTGTTGTTTCTTCCCTCCCACCCGACCGCCGCCCAAACTTCTGCCAGATTGGCAATTTCCCCTCCTCTCGCGCTCTCTCCAACCTGTTTTCTGCCTTTTCCGTCGGTTTAAAAAAAATCGTCATCAACCGATCGCAAATCTCGCGTGTTTTGCAGTAATCCGTTCAAGTTGGGCCTCGCGACAACCTCACCAGACCAAAACATGGGTGCACGCATCGTCGACCTGGGCGCGGCCCACGAGACATTGTCCAATGACGAGCAGTCAGTTGAGTACCAGCTGCTCGAGTGGAAGGTGTGTAACCATGCCCAAGTCAAAAATACTCGGCCCGTTTGTTTCGAGTCGCTCACCAGAAATGCGCAGATCCAAGGAAACGCGATTCCCATGGGCAACCTGCTCGAGGCCGACACGCAATCTGAGCTCGACAACCTCAGCACTATTGCGCACAGGGACGTCGATTCTGACGCGAACGAGTTTGCGTCCAGCGCCGCCGCCAGCGAGTGCGCCGCCGCCGACTCCTCCTCGGAATCCGGCAGCGATTTGTCCGACAAGGAAGACAACAACGGCCATGCTCAGACTATCCCGGACGCGGATGAAGCTGAAGTAATTTCCGACGAAGACGAGAACGACGACGGTACTCCCACCGCGCACATCCCCAACGTCGACAATGCCGACATATACAACCCCGACGTCAACCCCGCGGCCCCCTACTGGGTAAAACTGCCCGCCTTCTCGCCCGCGACGGTCCCGCCCGTGGACGAAACCGACGGCGCCAACGACAGGGCCCACAAAGAGGGCATCAGCATGTACAACCCGCCGCTCCCGGCCTTCGACACCGACCCCTTCCTCCCGTTCGCGCCCTGGCGCGTCAACCAACTGCCCCCCTTCCAGCCGGAATCCACCAACCGCGTCCTCCCCGTCCCGCGGTGCTACCTCGCCGCCGTCGGCAACCTCTACCCGGACAGCACCTTCCTCGTATCGCGCCACCCCGCCTCAGCCAACTTCACAACCCGCATCAAGGGCTCGGCCCTCGCCCAGTCCGTAGCCCTCCACCACCCGACCCTCGTCGACCCCGCCTCCCTCATCGCCAACAACCACCACAGCAAGACCAAAAAAAACAACAACAACAAAACGAAAGAAGACGACCTGTACATCCTAGTCCTCTACCAGCGCGACTGGCCCGTCGGCACAGTCGCCTTCTTCCCCAACACGGCCGACGCCAAAGCCTTTCTGGCCGTGCTGGTCAACTCGTTTGGCCGCCTGCCCCAGACCCAGGAGGTGTTTTACCACGTGCCGTGCGACGTGGCGGACAACAAGTCCAACAGCAACAACAAGAACAACAAGAACAACAAGAACAACAACAGGAACAGCAATGCAATCATGGGCGGCGGCATGTGGGTGTGCCGCGCGTACGAGGGCCGCCGCGGTCCGCAGGACGAGCGGCTCGTACGCGAGTGGGTCGAGCAGGTCAGCCCGCGCGGGTTGGTCGAGCAGGATCTGGTGGGGAGGGAGGTTTTGGTCAGGATGGGGGAGGCATATGTTGAGCCGGAGAAGTGGCCCAAGAAGAACTTGAAGGGAGGTGGTGGATATTAGAGGGGGGTGGGAGGAGGAGGAGTGAGGAGAGATGGGAGGAGTGAGAGATGGGAAAGGAGTGGTGGTGGTGGTTGGATGGATGGATGGATCGCGCCCTTGGGATTTGGGAAGGTGGAAGGTTGTTGCGATTTGGAGTTGGGGGTTCACTGATACGTGATCGCTCCTGGGGTTGGGATCTTTCGATCTGTTTTGTTTCTTCAGAGGTTTTGCTTGGAGTTTCTCTCTTGTTTTTTGTTTTACTTTTACCTGTGTAGTATCATCTCGGCCGAGAGCTAGTCCACGCAGACTTTGCTTCACCACTTTGAGCCTCAGATGGATGGATCATGGCCCTTCTGGCCCCGGTGGAGCGAGAGATAATCCGCTGGCCGTAAAAGGCGTCCCCGGTGAGAGGGGACGCCGACGCGATGCCTTTCTCCTCTCATGCCCAACAAGAGCTCCGGTGATTTTGAGGACGTGTCAGTGAATGAATGGAATACGGTGCGCCAAGATGCAGCCAAGGCCGCAAAGAGGGTGGCATCCAATGGCCTGTTCGAGCCTGTGTGGACTGTGGAAGCTCATGTTCGAGGTGAACACGCGACTCCGACTCAATGAGGCCTTCGCTTGAATCGTCATGTTTGTTCTCAGGAGTCCAGGACCAAGTGGCTGTCAGACAAATCAAGACGGAACTATTTTGAGCCGCGGGCCGGTTGTATTACCTCGGCTGCATCCCTGCGTGTCCTCAGTTGTCCACAAAATATACCCAGCCCCAGAACCCGAACCCGGTCACGAGCACCCGCAGCGGCAAATATTAGGGAATACGAGCCCAAGTGGGCCCTCTTTCATGCATTTCCGCCAATCTTGGCCCAACATCGCACTCTGCGCCGAACATGGTGGCGCTGAGGGCTTCTCGTATCCCTTCCACGGATACTTCCATGGCAGCAGCACGCAGATCTTGCTATGGGGTCCATCAGAATGCTGTATAAAGGTGCAACACCTCAAGGGCTGGATCCCTTCTCACTCTTCATTCAGAACTCAGCATTCACAATCCAAGTTTCTCTCTGATCTCGAGCCTCAAATATATCACTTCTACCACTTCAACCAGTTCAATAGCAGCCAGCCACCGACCATGCAGCTCACTACCGTCCTCCTCTCCATCTTCGCAGCCGCGGCTTCGGCGGCCCCCGCGAGCGGGTCGTCATGCCCGGCTCCGACACGAAAGTTCGGCATCATGGCCCTTCGGTCGGCTTCCCCAATCCACTTTGCCCAAGCCAGCGCGTCTCAGAACAAGATCGTCTTGAGCCTCCCCGAAGCCAAGCTTGACGCCCAATGCACCGACGGACAGGCGAGGAGAGACGCCGTCTTCTACATCCAAGACGGCGAGCTGTACCTCTACGGCAACAAGGACAAGGTGCAACAGTTCTTCGTTGACCGTTCCGGCATGGGTAAGCGCTGAAAACTACCATTTTCCAATCATGATAGGCTTTTACTAACCTAAATCAACTCGATAGGCCAGGGTGTTCTGCAGTACTTCAACAAGGGCGAGACTACCCCTGGCAGCAAATTCGAGCTCAAGGGTTGGGCCGTGGACGAGAACGACAACCTCAGCTTCAACGGCGCCGGTCTCCTGGCTTGCCCCAGCACCACCGACAGCTCCTGGTACGTCTGGGTCTCGGCCGGAGTCGACCAACCCGCAGGTCAGAAGGGCTGCCTGGGCTTCAACAGCCGCACAATCACGGCCGACAAGCCGGTCAAGTGCACGTACAGCAACTACTCCGCTTGAGAATTCCACACAAGCAACCCACCCGCTTTCGGTTTGAGGGGTCGAGTTTAGCCTCCCAAGCGGAGGTCTATGGAAGGGGAGACGGTTTCTAGCTGTCGATATTACCTGTATATATCGTCTATAATTTTAATAGCATAGCGCAATTCCTGGAGTCCAGAGCACAGTAATAAACTGTCTAAACAGCCAAGACCAACCGAAAGCACTGGTCAACCTTGTCCGAGAAAATGAACTTGAACCTCAGCATCTCGGGATCGCTACAGGGACTCTTGGGCGAATTCTTTCCGGAGGTCGTTAGTTGCCCAAACCTCATCTTTATCAACGCCCCTCGACGCTATCAAGCAAAGAACAACTCTTTTTCTTTCCGCCCCGAGAGTGCAGCTCTTTTTTACCCTAGAGCAGCCATAGCACCGCACATTGGAGCAGCTGCTGCAGGCATCTTACGACACGCGCAGCCACTCACTCGGCAGGTCTTGATAGCTCCCGCTCCGTCTCGGCCCAAGGGCCGTTTCTCCCCCAGCATCGAGCTGTTGTCGACGCACAATGTCTCGGGGCTTGGAACACTGCCAGGGTCCGTGGGGGTAGGGGATTGCACTGCGAATCTACAGAAAACTGGGATCTTTGAGTATGGATTGCCTTCCATTAAATGTTAGGAGTATATTTTCCCGGGCCGATGTTCTTGATTTGAACAACCCGCGCGCTGGAACACATTGTCTCGTAGCGTCTGGTTGATGGCAGTGGCGATGATGACAAGGGATTACCCTCTTGATCATTGCCAAAAAGAACATAGTCCTAGTAAGTGCTTGAAGAATGATATTTTGACACTGACTTTCCTACAGATCAGTCGGGCCGAAGGGATACCTTAATCAACGCTCTCTGTATGTTTTGACTTTCTCCTAAGGTAGCGAGCGCGATCATGCTGTTTTCAATAGGTACCTACCTTAGGTAGCGAGTGTGGTCTTTCCCTGAAGTATTGACGAGTGCGGTCGTCCCCTAAGCGAGTGCGGTTGACTGATTGCATCTGCAAAAACATCCAGCTAATAAAGTAAGGCAACGAACAGGGTATTATTCAAAGAGGCTGATAATAAACGCGGCCCGACCCGTGAAATTCCGACTATTGGTGGTGGTGATGAGTAACTCCCAAGTCGAGCTGAGTGAGATGCGCTGAGTAAGTGAACAGCCACCAATGGTACCCCCCAGTCAGGCAGCCGTTTACAACACCAACCATCGATCGTGAATGAAGCCGCGAGGGTCCAGAAGCGTTATTTTGACCAAGCTCGGACGTGATGGGCTCGACTAAGGCTTGACAGCGTGACAAGTGCCCACGAACTATACCTAGGGAATCACGTTGCACTGCAGTCGGCCTAACCCTATCGACAATACGAAGGACGGCGTGGAATCAGCAGATATGGACATCACCCAAAGTATATAACAGGCGGGATGTGTGGCTGCTGTTGCCTTCATTCAGACAACCCATCTTCCCCAGCTGCCAACAGGCAGGATGAAGTCCTTCGCTGCCATCACGTTCCTGCTGGCCCTCGCCACCGCCTCGCCCGTCGAGGTGGTGACTGAAGATATGGACCCGCGCCCCCTCGACAAGCGCGACACCGAGATCGTCTACCTGGTCAACTCCAAGCACACCGTGTCGTGCTGCCCGCCTCTCGCCGAGACACACTTCTCCCAGATCTTTGTAAGTTTGACCCTCAGTTGGAAAAAAAGGTTGTCAAAGAACACTTATTGATGCTCTCTTTTCAGTACTACCCGGCCAGCGGCCAGTCCAGCAGCGCGCCCGCGGCCAACAACCAGTGCACTGTTAGGTCCGACAACTGGGCCTGGTGGGAGCAAGACGGCCAGAAGTGCACCTTCCCGACGAGCGTCACTTTCACCACGCACATCGATTCGGACGCTCAGACCCGCCCGCTCTACTCCTGGTCCGGGTACGTTACATCACTCTTCGTTCTTATCTCCTTGTTCCAAAGCCAAGTCTGACTGACAACGTGTTTGTGATGCAGCTGGGGCACCAACGGCTACAAGAACTTCGACTGCTACCGTGACAACGGCCGCCAGCTGTTTACCACCAGCGGACCCGAGTGGGCCAACTCGTACAATAGCGTCTACTACTGCATCCCGCAGTAAGCAGCACTCGGAGAAGCTGGGAAGCATGTGAAGAGAGATCAGTCTGAGCTAGGACCTAGCCGCCTTGTTGATATGAACATCTGTACCTCGAAAGAAAACTGTTCTGCTTCACAAACAATACACAGTGTTCAAAAAGACCTTGACAAAGGTCCAAGTGTCAGGAGAAAGTTCCCGCATTGACGTGTGCTGATGATGATCTTGGCCGAGAACCAGGGCATTATAGATCGAACCAGACGCCCAGGTAGTGATGTCATCGGCTCTCAACGCATCATTCCTACAGAGATGTCTAATCATGACTTTGACATCTTGACGAATCATATACCCCCCCCCCCATACTCGATCTCAACAATGTGGTCCACATTGACCATTCAGTCAGTCCCGTTTATTAATCCGCGGGTCTCATTGTTCACCTTCCTTCGACCTCTCCTTTGGCTTACACCTACGCTATCACTGCTCGACCCTCATCAATGTTTCGGATACGCCCTCTCGTCTCTTCACCGCTCAGGGTAGCACTCTATCAAACACGATCCCCTCTCACAGCGCGCCAGATCGCTGCAACCCGCTTCAACATCGCCGCCATGTCTACCATCTCGGACGTGATCACCAAGGACCACCGTGAACTGGAGCAATATTACAATGAAGTCGTCAACTCATCCGACCACGACCACCAAGAGCGCTACGGCAACCAGTTCACATGGGAGCTAGCGCGCCACAGTGTGGCCGAAGAATTGATTGTTTATCCCGCCTTTGAGAAGTACATGGGCGGCAAGGGACACCAGATGGCCGAGTCCGACCGCAAGGACCACCATCGAGTGAGTTCTTACATGGCTAATTACATTCCATCAGCTCTCCATACCACCAAGATGCTAACCAAGTACCTACCCTACCCAGGTGAAAGAACTCCTCAAAGAATTCCAAAACATGAAACCGCAGCAGCAAGACTACGTGCCCAAGCTCAAGGAGCTGTGGGGCGTCTTGTCGGCACACATGGAGGAAGAAGAGAAGCATGACATGCCGGCGCTGGAATCGGCGCTACAGAGCGCCGCCGGCGAGTCCGAGACGGCCACGATGGCCAAGAAGTTTGGGCTCACCAAGGCCTTTGTCCCGTCGCGCAGCCACCCGAGCGCGGGCGAGAACCCGTACTTTGAGTCGGCCATGGGCATGCTGGCTGCGCCGATTGATCACATTGCGGATATCTTTCGCAAGTTTCCGGAGGAGAAGGTCAGTCCTAACCCGTCTACCAAGTGATGGTGGTTGTTTGTGGGGGGGGCAAATTGGTGTAATTTAGGTGGTCAATGGAGTTTTTTAGTGTGAGTTTGTTTCATCAATAATACTGAATTTTGATAGCATTACCTGGTCTCAACTAGTGAAGGCGACGTTGAAAAAGGTACCTAAGCTTTGTGTGATGACTCGTACAATAACAAATCGGCAAGATTAGGAGAGGGAATATGCTGAAGGATCTGGTGTTACAAACCCCACGAATACCTAGTCTGACCGACGGAACGTTTAGCGCCCGTCTCAAAAGAATCTGTAGCCGTTGTTGCTAGAGGTTGTGAGGTTGTTGAGAATCGCCAGTGTTTGATGGTCTATTCAGTACAGAATACAAATTACATCATTGGTACCCCTGTCGCTTCAACCAGTGCCCCGCAATCGGCATCTGTGTCTTGGCGTCTCAAACTCGGGCCAAATGCTGGCGTGAGGATCCCAGTTCTTCCTCCGACAACCGCATCCTCCGATACGCACACCGAGAATGTCGTCCGCGCCAGCCAAGGACGACGCGCACCCGGCGCTCAAGGGGCCCAGCGCCCTGCGATCCATCCTCGCCGGCTCAACAGCTGGCGCGGTGGAAATTGGTCAGTAATCCTTTGCGACCGAGTCATGACCACCGTTTCGCTAACCCGGTTCCTGCGCAGCCATCACATACCCGGCCGAATGTACGTCTTCCACACAAAAGCCCAGTTGCTCCCCCACCAAGACTCTGACGCCGCGATAGTCGCCAAGACCCGGACACAGCTCAATCGCAGGTTGGCCGCCGGGCAGAAACTCCCATGGCCACCATTCGGCAAGCAGTGGTATGCCGGGTGCACGACGCTGATCATTGGCAACTCGGCCAAGGCGGGGATTCGTACGCTATGCCGGACAAGATGCAGACGGGAGAAGACAGGAGGGCTAATTGGGTGCCCTAGGATTCGTCGCCTTTGACCAGTACAAGAGCCTCCTCGCCGACGCGGACGGCAAGATGTCGGGGCCCCGGACAGTTCTGGCCGGTTTCGGCGCCGGCGTGACCGAGTCTCTCCTCGCCGTCACACCCACCGAAAGCATCAAAACCACCCTGTACGCACTCCCCCCTACCCTACCTTTTACCTAACCAACCCCACGCCAGCCCAGCCTAACCTAACCCCTCCATCCACCCCAGCATCGACGACCGCAAGAGCGCCAAGCCCCGACTGCGCGGGTTCCTCCACGCGGTGCCCATCATCGCGCGCGAGCGCGGCCTCCGCGGCTTCTTCCAGGGCTTCGTGCCGACGACGGCGCGGCAGGCGGCCAACAGCGCGACGCGGTTCGGCTCGTACACGGCGCTCAAGCAGCTGGCCGAGGGGTACACGGCGCCCGGCGAGAAGCTGGGCGCCGTCGGCACGTTTGGGCTCGGCGGCGTCGCCGGGCTCATCACCGTCTACGTCACGCAGCCGCTCGACACCATCAAGACGCGCATGCAGAGCATCGACGCGCGCCAGCTCTATGGCAACTCGTTCCGGTGCGCGGCCATCATCTTTAAGCAGGAGGGGGTCTTGACGTTTTGGAGTGGTGCGCTGCCTAGGCTGGCAAGGTTGGTTATGAGCGGCGGGATCGTGTTTACCATGTATGAGAAGAGTATCGATTTGATGGCGCGGTTGGATCCGGAGAGCAGGTATATCTGAGGCGGTATGTGTGGAATGGATGCGCGCCGGGGGAGGGGGGAAGACGACGGTGACAGAGGATGGCGTTTTGGGTGTCCTGTTGCATTTGAGCGGGCGAGTGTATACCCCCGATGTGAAAGGTAGACAAAAGGGTGTGTTTGTACATATTTGAATATGACCGAGGTTGTGTATACCACCTCCATGTGTATCCCGTAAACTCCAAACGCCGTGACCATGCGAGATTGTTGTTGTACAGATCCAACCTACAGGTTCCTCATGCGAAACGGACCATGCCACTCAACCTCTTGGTTAACCGCTGCAGCCACGTTCTGTTCGGTGCCTCCTCCAGCTCCTTAACGAGGTCCTTGTAGTATGTCGGGTTGCTCTTCGGCTCGAGGATCGTGGGAGCAGCGCGATACTATCCAGGTTTAGCTTGTGCCCCCCCTGACATCATGCTCCTCTCGTCCGGGATGCGCGAACCTTGTTCCTGTACCGGTCCTCCAGCAGTGAGTAGAGCGCATTGGCTTGTTTGAGATCGGCCTGCTGCTGCGTGGCGCCGTTTGTCACGGGCGCTAAGCGGCCCTTTTCGAGCCGCTTCGCGAGGACATCCTGCAGTTGGCACTCGGGTCGGAGTGCGTCCTTCGGCCAGCGCGTCAACGCGCCCCGGAAGTGGTTCGCTGCGGCCTGGAAGTAGAATGTTAGCGGGGTATGCCAATTGACACACAGTGGCGACAGAACTTACACTTCTTGTTGCACCGGACATGGTTGCGCTGGACTCTTTTGGCACCTCGCTGGATCGTCAACTGAATTTCTCAGCGCCGCGCTGCGAAGTGCTGCGACAAAATTCAAGTGGGTCTCTAATCGCCTGCAAGCACTTGGTTGGTGCGCTGGTCGGCAGTCCGGGCCAGCACCGATTGGGCAACAGTTGGGCCCCTCCTTTGAGGCAGCCCCTAGCCTTGGCGCAACGCAATCTTGGTCAGCCGCCACTGTTATTCCCCCGTCGGCGACCCTGTTGGCTGCTTCATCATCGAGCCAGGTTCATCCATCATCCCCTTGGAATTCCTGCCACAGCCGCCAACACGATCTTTTCCTTTACCGTTTCTTCAACCGTACCTTCACGGCATTTTCCATTCGTCCTCTCGTTTCCGCTCCTCTTCGTCTTCCAACACTATAAATTCCGACCGACGCGACATAACGCAGGCAAGTGGCGCCTCATCTCCGACCCGACGTCCCTGAGGGGGAAGTAGATCTCCTGGCCATCGCCCAAAATGCCGGGCCAATACGAGCGGGTACGTTCTTCTTTTCGATTCCCTCCCGCGAACATTTTTGCATCACGACTGACACGACGCAGGTCAACGCCCACGACGAGGACGAAGCCGAAACACCAACTCCCCCCTTGCCAAGGCTGCCGCACCCGGTCCCCAACTCGCCACCTCCATCATTTCGCTCCCGGGCGTCGTCGAGAGAGCGGAACAACACCGTCAACGACGACCTAGCCGATGCGTTTGATGCCGATGGCGACGAGAGCGACGACGACGCGGATGACAGGCAGCGGTTAGTACGAGGCAACTCGACGCCGTCGTTCAATGAAACCATGCAGGCGGGCGCAACGGGGACACAGTCCAGCGGACAATCAGTACAACCACCAAGGCCAACAGGTGGTGCGCCAACGACGTCGAGGGTTTACGGTGGCGGTATACAATCCGATGGCGTGTTCTCGAATCTCTCGGCCAAACCGGAGCGGGGCGATGGCGAGAAAGAGGAACTGCCTCCGGTATGTTAACATGATTCCCTCGCTCTAACGGTGCCTATTCTAACTAACTTTCTGTAGTCCTACGAACAAGCAGCCGCCGACCAAGCCCCCCCATATTGGGAAACGACCATCCTCGCTCCGGGCCTCGGCGGCCCCGACGACGTCTACATCGACGGACTTCCTGTGGGCTCCTTCTTCGGCTTCATCTGGAACGGCATGATTTCGATGGCTTTCCAGCTCGTCGGCTTCCTGCTGACTTACCTCCTGCACTCGACCCACGCGGCGAAGAACGGCTCGCGAGCGGGCCTCGGCATCACCCTGATTCAGTATGGCTTTTATATGAAGAGCGCACCGCCCGGGGCTGGCTCTGGCATGCACTCGCACATGGAAGGAGAAGGGTATGCGAATCCGGCAGACCCGAACTCGCACGATTTCAACCCCGACGACGTCAACCAGGGCAGCGGAAGTGACGATATTACAGGGAGCGATTGGGCGGCGTACCTTCTGATGATTGTGGGCTGGTTCATCCTGATTCGGGCGGTGAGCGACTACGTGAAAGTGCGGAGGCATGAGCAGCTGGTGCTGCAGAGCCCAGAGAGAGGGCTGGGGATTCCGATTATTGCCACGGGAGAGAACCCTGAGAGAGTGGTATAGCAGTTCTTTTGTTTGTGGGAGTGTTCAAGCGCGACAGTATGCGCGGCGGCGTTTTGGTATTCAACACACGGTCGGGTCGTTTGAAGGGCAAGGTCAATTTTCCTCATCACTTACATCGCACACAAAGCAGGTCCATAATTCCCTATATCCAAATGTGATCCATCAGCGTTCCTCAGCTTGGCCCGGCAGCGGACAGCCAATGCCTCGCTCACGAGCATTTTCCGGCAGCTATCGTGGAATTCGTGCGACTTCCATCGTAGGCCCAAAAGGTGACAGCCAGGAAAGGGGGGTGGGATGCGGGGCAACGGCTCCCCTCATCTGTCTTCTATCGGGGCGATCTTGTTGTCGGCCCTTGACATTACATCACACCCAACGTCAGCCCGCCATCACAAAGACAAGTTCTTGGGAACTGTAGCGCCACGTGCTGTGGATCGTGACATTTCCTCATCCGTAGCTCACCTCCCCCTCTTCATTCTCACTCTAAGTTTCAATCACTCAACATCCCGATTCCCGACCAGCAACACCATATCTCGCCATTTTACCTCTACCGTGGCGAACCGTAAACTTCTCGTACCGCTGATCCTGGGAACCCTCCCACTCTCCCGCCTCTGCAGCGTCATCACTGCCACCGATCTTATTGCCTCACCAACCTTCCACAGCTGCCCAGCACTTCCCCGCCGCAGCAACATCAGCATGGCTTGGCGGAGCTCGGGCGGGTCAAACCGCGACTTGATCGAGAACCTCTGGCGGAACCAGCTCATCACCCACCCGCAGGTCAAAGAAGCCTTTCTCAAGGTAACCGCCCCCTTTCTCTAAGTGTAGGTAAGGAAGATATTAAGAAACCCCAGGTCGACCGCGCCCACTACGCCCCCTCCTTTCCCTACGACGACTCCCCGCAACCCATCGGCCACGCCGCCACCATTTCCGCCCCGCACATGCACGCCTCGGCCGTAGAGAACCTCCTGCCCTACCTCACACCCCCCTCTTCCTCCTCCAATGAACCCAACGCCCCCACCCCTGCGCACCGCCGTGTCCTCGACATCGGCTCTGGCTCGGGCTACCTCACGCACATCATGGCCGAGCTCGTCGGGCCGGGCGGCACGGTCGTGGGCATCGAGCATATCGCGCCGCTGCGGGATCTGGGGGTGACCAACATGGGGAAATCGAAGGACGGGAAGGCGTTTTTGGAGAGTGGCCGCGCGCGGTTTAGGGTTGGTGATGGACGCAAGGGGTGGGTGGAGAGTGATGATGGTGGCGAGGAGGAGGAGAAGTGGGATGCGATTCATGTCGGGGCTGCCGCGGTCGAGGTGCACCCCGAGCTGCTGGCGCAGCTGAAGGCGCCCGGGAGGATGTTTATTCCGGTTGATGATGAGCCCGGGGGGTATGGGCAGCATATTTGGTGTGTGGATAAGGATGAGAAGGGGGAGGTGACGAAGAGGAAGCTGTTTGGGGTTAGGTATGTGCCGTTGACGGATGCGCCCAAGGGGTAAAAGGGTGGGGGGGTGGGGGTCTAAGTTGGGAAATTGAATGAAGGACGTGGTGTGTATTGTGAATAATGAGATTTAACATGGGACACATCAACTTATTCAGGGGCGTAGGGCTTGAGAGCCAAAGAGCATCACCAGATCAACGACTACTACAACTGGGGGTAAAAACTCTTGGTTTGTATTGAGTGCTGAGGGGGGTTTACTTATGTACATACACATACACATCTTCCCTTTCTTGATTAATCCGACTGTCCCCCCTCACGCCGCCCACTCATACTCAGGCAACCCCCCCTCCTCCCTCTTCCCAAAAACAGGCACCACAAACCTCTGCACCACCTCCACCACCCTCGCCCAACAAACAAACCACAACACCCAATTCCGCACCCCCAGCCCCCACCGCGTCTGCGGCGCCAACACCCCCCTGACCAGCCCCGAAACCTGCTGCAACTCCCCCACCACCGGCCGCATCACCGCCTCATACCCCCTCAACCCACCCCCCAAGTCCCCTTGATGTTTGACCCCGACCTCCCCAGCCAACACATACGCCCCCGCCAGCGCCAGACTGGTCCCCGCCCCCGTCGGACCGGGCGCGTAACCCGCGTCGCCGACAAATACCACCCGCCCTTGGAAAAGACAAGGGGTTTTGACCTGGGCGATTTCGGTGGCGTAGAAATTATCACCATCATCCCTATCCGAGGAGGAGGAGGAAGGTGAGGCAAGCATGGCTTGGACGATGGCGGCGGTTTGCCAGCCTGCGTCGTGGAAATGGTCGTGGATGTATTGTTTCAGGGCGGTGTTGCCTTGGCTTTGGGCTTGGCGGAAGGGGGTCATGACGGATGCGGATGGGGGGGCGGTAGGGGGGTGGAAGGTCATGAGGGTGATGCGGGTGGACGAGGGGTGATTGGGGTCTGGTCCGAGGGCGAGGAAACGGCCGCCGGGGGCGCTGTAGCTTTGGCCGTGGGGCGACTTGTTGTTGGGGAGGGCTGACGAGGGGATGGTGAACCAGGCTGCCCAGCTGTTCAGCGGGTGCATGTGCTCGCGGACGGGGCAGTTGAGGGCGAGGGCGCGGGTGCGCGAGGTGGCGCCGTCGCAGGCTACGATCAGGTCGAAGTCTTGGGGGGGGAGGATGCCGTTGGTGAAGGTGGCGGTTACGGGGCCGTTGTTTTCGGGTTGTTGGATGGAGGAGAGCTGCTCGCCAAAGACGTAGCGGATGTTTTTGGTGTGCTTGGTCAGGTCGAACAGTATTTGGGAGAGATCACCGCGGCCGATTTCGTACTCGGACACGAGGGACTGTTGGTCGGGGTTGCCGGTGGCGCGGATGGTTGCAAAGGGCCGGCCGTTGGTGTCGACGAAGTTGATGCCCGCCATGGGAACTGTCTTGGCTCGCACGGCGGTTTCCATGCCGGCCATCTTGCGCATGACAGTGACGCCGACGGTGCGGATGTCGACGTTTTGTCCGTTGGTTCGCAGCTGCGTGAAGCGTTCGATAATCGTCACATCGGCGCCGGCCTTGGCGAACCAGTACGCAGCGGCTGGGCCGGCGATGGAGGCGCCTACGATGAGGACTCGAAGCTTGGAGTCTGTGGACATGGTGAGGCTGGGGACGTCGGCGGTAGCTTTAGGGAGTGGTTAATGGGAGCTCGGAGAGGCTGACGCCACTAGATGGGAAATAGATAATAGAAAACGGGAAATATGTGATGTTCATATGAGCACCACAACCATGGCTGCTATATATGGCCTCCCCGTCCCTGGCATAGCCTCGGATCCTGTCCCGGGTCCTCGGGCGCGGATGATACGTCCCCTGCTCGGCCGGTGGCCACCCGAGGTGTTGACCAATCACAGAGAACTCGCGGTGTAAGCCCAGAACTTGTGTTCAGGAATGCCCCGGTTATGGACCAGACGATGCCACTCTTACTCCTCACCGCCCAGTGGCTCATAATCCTTGATCAACCCATCCCAGAAGACCCAGTCTGCTGCTTCGAGGCCGAAGTCGTTGCCTAGATCATGGCGCATGGCACCCGGATTGTCGCTGTGGTCCGGGTTCGTGGCACTCTCAGCGGTAGGACTGATTATCAGTGGTGGTATGGTGTCCGGTTGTTCGTAAGGAGCAGCATCCTCGTTTCTTCCCCTATCCCTGCGGCAGCGTAAGGAAGCGATGAATGCCGGCTCCGGGATGCCACTGCTCGCATTGCTCGGCGGGTTGGCCTCCCACGCCTTGAGTGTGAGACGTCCAAGAGCCACATACAAGGCTCGTTTCGGCTTGAGGAGGTCGTCGTGATGGCGATACAGAGCCTCCACCCTGCCCCACGCGGCGTCGTTTTCCCCGGTCGACAACATGTTTCCTCTCCTCCACAGAGTTGTCAAGACGAAGATGGACGAATCCCATGTGCCCCAGATGCAGAATGGCTTCACATGCCAACGGTATTTTGCCAACCCCGCGTGGGCACAAACCGCCATATCTGTGTCCAAGATCTTGCCAGCCAGTTGGAAGGCGTCCTTGGTTTCGGCGTCTGTGGCTATCTGACTCATTGCCTTGGGTAACTGAATCCGTAGGCGCATGGCCGTAATACCCGACCTGGCTGAGCAGACGGTGAGGAAATGCAGCGGGTTAACCACGTCGCAGTAGCGAATGTACTTTTCCTCGACCTCGCTTTCGGCCCGGCCGATTAGCTGGTCCGCTTCCCTAGGAGTTTCGAAGTGCAAAGGGGCTGGTGTAGTGCCGTTCCCTGTCCTTACCTGTTTAGCAAAGAACCCCCCGATGCATGCGCGGGACAGACAAAATATCATCTCGGTTGCTCCCTTTTGCTCCTGGGGCGACTCAGCCATGCCTGGCCATATTTGGGCATCGTCGATGTTCAAAGGTGGCCGAGTATCCCAACCGTCCGGGAGCATCGATGCCCCCATACCTGCCATCTGGCTCGCCTTGGCCTCGAGCGGCATGAGCTGGTAAAATGATCGGCGCCGCATTTCAACTTCGAACGGAGCCAAGCCGAGGGTCTGACCGTCCCTATGAACGCCGATCCGTTGGGCGATGCGGACGGCAACCCCTGTGAGGATCCAGAATGTGTGCGAGTCGTAGTAGTCTCGGGACGACAGGAGAAGTAAAACCAAAGCTTGCAGAACTGTTGGGTCCGTGGTCTTGAGGAACGAGACATTGACGAGAGCCTGCCGTGTCGCGAAGTGATATTGTTCCAGGAGGGCATCCCGAGAATGCCCCAATTTCGTGGTGGTTTCTCCGTCCGCCATGGAAAAGACGGCGAAGTGGTATATCGCAAAAAGCAGGCACTCGTCCGGCTTGGACGCCATGGCTGGCTCTCTTGAAATTCTCTCGACCATGCTGCGGGTGGATGGAAGATGAAGGATCTTGCAAAGGGGCTCAACGTTTTCGGTGTGCGTATCCCACAGCATCATGGCGTCCTGGTGGGTTGGGTGATGCTGGAGGAGGCCGAGTTGGGGACTTCCAATGAATGTCCCGGTGAAGGGGTCTGATGGAAAACCAACGTCCTCCTGGTCAGACGCACTTTGTAGTTCATCGTCTCCGAGTTTCCGCCAAAGCCTGCTGTTCACATATCTCGACGTCCCCTGGGAAGCCAGGAGAGTACCGTTCCCCGAAGACTCCGAGTCGTCCCAGACTAGAGTCATCGGTTCCCGCGGCGCTGTCACGTCCTTTGGGGGCGACGGGTCCTGATCTGGGCCCAGCAACCCATGTTGCTGCAGAATGCGCTCGTATTGAGCGAGCTGTTCGAGAACATGGCCACTCAACTTGCGTTTCCGCACCCGTGGCTGGGGCGCCTCGTAGACGCACTCCAACTGGCTTTTGCGGCAGCTGGAGCAGGTCGGGGTAGCCTTGTCGCATTTCACCTTGCGCTTCGCACAGGTCTGACAAGTATAGGCCATGGCAGGCCGAGCCCACGCTCCGTTACCGCCGCTGCCGGGTGAGTCGATGCGCCTCGGAGGTGCTGGAGCAATTGCCGCTGGTCTGGTGGAGCTTTGGGAGGCCATCGAAATCATTCGTACCTAGGTATTGTCAACGCCGAATGCGGAGGAACAACTGGCCGCCGCAGTTGGCGCGATCGGGAGCTGGGTTCAACGCAGGTGTGCGGCAACCGGAACGGCAAACGGGACGCCTTCATCCATGATTTGATGCAGTTTCTTCGATTATTATCACGTGGTCAGGCTCAGCTGAGCCACCATTTGATTTCCAAATTGCGAGTGAAACTGTGAAACTTTCATCACTGCCTGCATTAAGCTATGCCTTACCAAGAACTGTACGGATTCCAGCATGATGGGCCATGGCATATCGATAAGGAAATGGAAGCCTTTGCAGCTCTAGATGTTGGGATTAGTCTGGGTGGTGAACATGGGTCCCGTTTGTGTTGTGGCGGCGAGAGACGCCATAGGATCTTGAATGGAGAATTGGATTACTCGCCGAGTAAGAAAAGAAAGACAAAACACGCTCAAGGCCTTTTTGTGCCAACAATAACTCCGTCTCTAGTCTAACGCCTATCCAGCCCCTTTTATAAGACATTAAATAAACGTACATCCACAGCTGCTACCCCCAGCGGTTCAACGCCGCATCATGGCTCTTATCCACGTCCGTCTCGTAGGCAGTCCATCCAACCTGGCACGCCTGGCCATCAAGTGGGAACGGTCCAAGCTATACCGCCCCGACCGTGTTTTTGAACACTCGAATCAATATCCAATTCATGCAACAGCGTCCGGAATGCTGCAATCTTCTGCCTCTTAAGATTGCCCAATCGCTAGGGGAAGAAGTGGTTCGCTGGTCTCACCTTCGCACATCTCCCACTGAATGACGCAACTCCAGATGTGAAGCAGTCAGTTTGACATCATCGACAACTCAACAACCGTCATATATCATGAAAGCCAGAACACGACTTACAGTATGTTTCCAAGTAACCATCATTCGCAACAAGCGTGCCATCGACATCACGAACCATACACGAAGCCACGAAGCCAAAGATTGAACATATCACAGATCCAACCACCATGTCTGCCGACCCGAATTCAGTAGGAAAACAGGGCCGTGCGTACATTCCCTTCTTCCACCGCTTCCGGCCTGTCTCGGGCGGCACCGTGCCGCTGAGACAACGGGATTGTCTCTGCGTAGGAATGCAAGAAGGCTAACCTTGCCATGCAGAGTTCCATTCCAGCGTCCCGCCGGCCAAGCCGATGATGACTTCGGGCGTAAGTCGACCTCAACCTCTTACTCCATCCGGAGAACCGCCACTCACATACTCTGCTTGAACAGCACCAACTCGGCCAACAAGTCGGCAACGCGGCCGTCCCGGAATTCCGCGCCCAGACCCACGCCCCGGGCACCGCCCCGAAGCAGAACACGTACAAGCCGAACCCGATCCACGAGACGCCCGGCCAGGCGCTCAACCCAGACGCGGAGCGGGCCGAGGCGGGCGGGCGCACCGAGGCGCTCGACATGCCGGGCGCGACGAGCGGCGACGTGCACAAGGCCTCGACCTTCGCGCGGCCCATGGAGGGCCAGAACCAGCGGGAGCTCCACGGCGCGCACGGCGTCGGCAAGCGCAAGGGCGAGCGCAGCGGGCTGGAGGGCGTCGGCGCCACGACGGCGACGACGTCGGACGAGACGGTCGAAGGACGGACGCGCGCGCTCGGCGCCGACCTGCCGGAGGGGGTCGAGCGCGGTATCCGGGGGAAGGGCCCCGGGGCTGAGGAGACGAATCCTGCTTCGGCGGCCGAGGTCGCGTCGGAGAAGAGACGGTCGTGACTCGTGAGGGGATGGGGCAAAGAGAGGGGGGAAAACTTGGATTGATCATTGATGCATGTATGTGAGGGTGTAAAAGCTTTTCAATGGATGAGGTTGAAGTGAAAAAAGGGCCGGGTTCTCTCTTGGGAAAGGTGCAAAAACAGTACGTCAGCCGCGAATCGAACGCGGGGCCCATCGATGGCAACGATGGATTTTACTGCTCAGCCCTGGACGCAGTCAAAATGGCTGTACTTACCGACGGAGTAGCGAAAGGCAAACCCCACAAGGAGTCCATCGATACCTATCTCTGTTGCACTGCGTCCGAATGACTTAAAGAATGTACCAGGCCTGATCGAGGAGATCTCGGCGGCTGGAAATGCCCTGAACACCGACGATAGCGCGGGGCGGCTGAGGTTGCTCGAGAAGGCCCGCGATCTGGTCCGCGCTCTGGAAACGCCGCGGGAAACCATGATCAAACACCTCTGGGCTCAGGTGAGCATCATACTTCCCCAAGTAACACGAGCATGGTGCTGACGCTGCTTGGGGTAGCCAACCTGCCTCATGGCCCTCGCCATCGGCGTGAACATTGGATTGTTTCACCTCCTGATCAAGGATGGCAGTTGCCCAAAGAAGCCGAGGCCGGCGACATGGCAAAGACGCTCGGCATCCACTCCCATCCATGGATTTGCGCCGCCAACTTGCACCACAGCAAAGAAACCTTGGAAACCGTTGCGATGGCGTTCAGCACACGCGAAGCCCAACTTTCTTTACGCGTCGGGTCGCTGCGTGGGATTCGAACTTGTTGCAGCGCGCCTGGCTAGGAGCCGGTTGCCAGCTTGGCAACCATTGCTTTTTCCTCCGTCGACGTTTGCATAAACAGAAAGGCTCCACGTGTTGCCGATCGCTCGTTTCCACAGTTCAACCGAACCATCCCCCACGCCCATTTCCGGATCCATCATGCTGCTCAAATCGCGAACCCCCCGCTCCGGAAGGATGGATCCTCGTCAACCATGCTAGGGTGGCCCAATCAGTTCCGAACCGATAACAAGCAAGGGCATGCATGGCGCTCACCATCAGGGGGTGAGAAGTGATGAACAGCGGTGTGTGGAGTCGGGGGTCGAGATGAGGCTGCTCGCGAACAACGAACAATGTTTGCTTTCCAGATCAGCAAATGGCGTGGATCGCCGCGAGGGTTGAATAATAAAGCTTAAGAAACGAGATCGATTTAGCATCGCGACGGTTCTAGGATACCAGCCCGCACGCCTGAATCATTGTCGCCGACAACATTTTTTTGTCATCTGCATCCAACACAGTATTCAGAGCACACAAGCGGGAGAGGAATATGAACGCAATAAATAACTACCGAGCAAAACATTGACCAGTTTCTCCATGCCCGCGGGAACGGAAGGATTGTCGTCAACTGTCTAAGTTGCCAGCACCTGGGCCTCGACGGAACCTTACGCCCAGCGTCCTTGCTATAATGTATCACGAAAGGGGCCGCGTTCCTGCAGATACCCCAGAAATGGCAGCCGCTTGGGATCAATAATTGTCAGTCAAGAGGTTTTGGAGACTGGTCGTCCTCTTGGTCGTCATCCTCGCTGGCGCGATTAGCGGCGGTGTGGGCGGTGGTCTGGCGGCGCAAAGCAGCAGAGCCAGTTCATCCAGGTGGGAGATAATGCCGAAATCCTGATTAGGTACCTGGGACAGGCAGCACGGCTGACAACCGCCCCTGCGCAGCTCGATAACATCCAGCCAAGCAGCCAACCCATCGTCGACTTCGTCAGACATCATTCCGTCATTAGGAACGCCCAAACCCTCTACGTCAACAGCGCCAACCAAAACCAGCACACCAACACAAACCACAACAAGTCTACGTGGCGGCGTCTCGCCCGCGCCGACGAACGGAGGCTGCCCGGGCATCAACGGCACCGTCTTACACGCCGACCGACGCGTCGGGAGAGGTGATTCCGCTGACGGGCGGGACGGTGCAGTTCCTTTGTGCTGCACTGCAACACCAACCGGCCGGGCGGCGCCAGCTTCGGCAACCCGGGCATCCACGACATCAACCAAGCTGTGGCTGCCAAGCCTCGAGGACTGCCCGCATCGCGCCGCGTGCGCGCTGCACAACCAGAAGTACGAGGCTAATGTCGCCGACAAGGTGCGCGTGGGTTCAGGCCGGCTTGTGTCGCGCCGTGACTGTCGGTCAAGGACGGTGAGTGAAAGGCTACCTATACTTCCTTTTGTTTTCGGGCATTGTGACTGACTGACGGGTGTCAGACAGCGTGTGAGTACTGCTACTTGAAGAACAATACCGGCACAAGGTCGACACGTTTGTGGACCAGGGGATTTATTTTTCGAGCGCTGCCCTTGTCTTGGGCTAGAGTTCGGGAGAGCGTGCTATTGGCTTTGGCACCGATAGTACAAAAGAATCGATAGAATACAATTGCGCAGGTTTGCTAGTATGTCGACATTCCAGATAGGAGGGCTTGTATGTCGACCGGGAGGAGCTCCATATGTTGCCATTCTAAATGGTGCGGCGGCTGGGCATCCCCCATATGTGCTGCGAGATAAGAAGCAGAGCCGTCGTCAAGGGATGGGACTAGCGTGGGTGAAAGCGCCGTGGAGAATGAATCTGGCTCGAGAATGGATGCGTGGTTCCTCCCTGCTGGCAACGGCATAAAATCAGTGGCCGAGTTGTTGGCCGCAGCCGCCGTCCCTAAGCCAGGTAGCTCGCTGTGTGGCTGGTTCAATGACTGAGTTATCTCGGAATGGTGGTTTCTGCCTGTTTCGAATCCGACCGGAGGAGTTCCCGGCAGGTATTGGACGGGTCTGCCGCGATGGTGGTCGAGGTGGTCGTGGCGGTTATGTCGTGCCCTGTTGGACTGATCTGTGACTACTGCGAGGGAGAGAATGTCAGTTGAGTGTGTCTTCGAACCCAACCCAATTAAATGTGAGATGCGGCTAGTCTTACAGTTGGTCGGTTCATTTGTTCGGATGTGCTCGCCTTCTTGATCGGTAGACTGATAGTGAGCCTGGAGTTGCATCTCCAGCATCTCCAAGTTTTCGTTCATTGCCGTCTTCGCCTCCCAGAACGCTGTGCATCGCTTGTAGGTCATGTACAGGACGTCAAACCGTGACTGAATAAGGCCAAGATCACTGCTAGCTGGAGGTACGGCGTATTTCCGCACGAGCTGCACAGCTGCCGCCAACCAGATAGTGCTCGGCAGAAAAGGATTGGTGTGCCGGATGTGGTCCTCACAGCAATGACTGACAATCAGGAAGATATTGTCCGCGGCTTCAAAGTATTGTCGCACCCACGAGCTGTTTGGGTCGTTGAATCCAGGCAAGGTCTGTCTCGCACCATCATCTGCCCCCCCGGACAGTCCTGTCGAGCCGACGCCGGACTGTGAGGAGGAGTGGGAATGGGTACTGAACAGATGGTACCGGTAGATCATGAGCCTGGCTAGTTGCGTCAGCACGAAGATGTTGTAGATGCCGCAATGGAGATGTTGTAGCGTTTCTGTCCGGCCGGGAACGGCGGTAGCGCCGTCGAAGCTCAGGTATTGGTTGCGATATTCGAGGTGCGCAGGCAGCGCAAACACGAAGCACTGCACTGCGTTGGCGAGAATCTCCAGCTTCTGGCGCGCTTCATCAACCGGACCGAGGTGAGGAACCTTGCACCTGTCCCTGCGATCGTGCTCCTGCTGCCGAGACTTCTGATTCGACTGGGACCACGGCACACCACGGGGGCTCGTAATGACCTGTGCGTCCTTCATCAGCGAACTGATGATCAGGTACCAAGCCTTGGGCGACCCGTTCCCCGAGTCCTGGAGCACTTTCCATCGCTTGACCGGGTCTCGCTCCAGCAACGCGCTGGGTGCCGGGCGGTCGTGGAACCAGTCAGCGTCGTCGGCGGGCAGCAAGATCTCCATCTGAGCCCAGTCCACGGCCGGTGGCGTACGCCGGATGGTGCTGGCGTAGATATCCATCTCCCACATGGCCCACCATGCACGCCGCTTCTCCTCCGCGTCGCGCCACTTGTGCCCATCTTCTTCTCGTCCCTGACCAGCCCTAGGAGCATCCACCAAGTGCAGATTCAGCTCGTACGCCAAGCGCACGCACATGCCGAGCGACCTCCAAGCCCTCCCGTGCACTCCCCGGCTCAGCTGGCAGTGTGTTGCCACAATGAGTGCCTGGACGATGCATAAAGGCGGTCGCTCGTCACCGCAGCATGCTAGTGACTCATCGATGAACCTCAACGCCATCGTCTGATAATGTTCGGGGTCGGCGACACGCTCTTCGGTCTGAGTCACTAGGTCCGTTTCCAGAGGATAGAATCGTGCGGCGAATCCAACAAGAGCCGCCAGAAGCGCACAAATTTGCACTGGGGAGTCTATGCTGCGCAGCTTCTGAGAAAAAGACGGTTCGTGGAACAGGCTGATGGCGACCATTTTCTTGAAATATATAGAGATCCTTTGGGAAGCAGTCAGTTTGACAGAAAGTCTTGGGTGCGTGAGGGGCCTTTGGTTAGATATGACCTACATCTGCTCTAGAGTGCTACGAGACAGTCCGATTGTGTAGCAGGCCTGTTGGATGAGAGACGGGTTTTCCCGAACCGGGCAGCCGTCCCTTCTGAATCCCAACGACAACTCCTTGTCCGACGGAGGAGCTTCATGAGTCGGGTGGAGAATGAAAGAGAGATCATGGACGTTGAGTCGAGAATCCCGACGGCGCTGGCTCCATTTGCTTGTGTCTTGTCTCTTTCGAGTTGAGAGGGTTGAAAATGTGGCTTCGCCGTCACTCTGGGCCCAATCTAAGCTGTGTTCGGCACCGCCATGGTCCGGCAAGCCAGTGCAGGAGTTACAGTTGGAAGGGAAGGTTGTGGTGCTAGAGCGGTTGTCTTGCTGGCCTGTCCTTGGTGACTGTTGGCGCCTCTGGGAACGCTTCCTCTGCCATCGGGATCCTGGTTTGCTGTTAACACGTCTCCTTCGAGTTCCAGAGGAGCGATTAAGCTTGCCAATCTTGGGGCCTGGCTTCAGTGCCCGTTTTGGATAGTCACAGACTTGAGCCGTCTGCTCGCAGACCCGACATCGAGGAAACTCGCGATCGCTATGGAATGCTATCAACACACTGGCAACTTACATCAGGGCGCCGTTCGCCGTTCCGTCATCGGCCGGCACTCACCATTTCACTTTCCGTCTTTACATCGTAGACCGCATCCGTTAGAACAGAGACTCGCAGCGAATATGCAGACCGCACGAAACGCACCGACGACATGAATGGCAGGCGATTGTAGATCTGCCCTGCACTGCTCCTTGTTCGTTTGCAGTCCCAGGCAACATACTGCCTCTTTCTTTGGAAATCACGGGTATAATTATGCGAAAGGGAGAGAACAGCTGCATATGGTGCGGAGTGGACGGAGGATCGGTTGGCCGCAATGCGGGGAGACGTGGGTGTGTGGGGCAAACATAGACGAGTAGGATCGGGCAAGGCGGTTGGCCTGCCTGGCTGTCTCCGCTTTCCTCACAAATCAATCGCCTCCAGAATGTGGGGAAATCAGTGATGCCCCTTGGTCGACCGCAATGATTGACCCGACTGTGGTACAACCAGGGAGTAACTACCTAGGTAGGTAGAGTTACGGTAAATGGTGAGCACAGAGTGAGCCCAGCTGGCTAAACAGCAGACGGACTTGAAGCTCCCCGCCAGAGCATACCCGACTATCAAAGTAAAGCCGTCTGAATCATGGATGTCACAGTGGCCGTTGTCGTTGTCGTTGTCCTTGATGGCCCTCTCGTGTGTTGCTGGGTGCATGGGCTGGATGTGCAAGATTCGAAAGGTCCGCGGCGGTATGCAGCTGACCGAGCTAGCAATTGCCGACATTGCCCTGCCAACATTGCCGCTCCCAACCTTTTCGCTTGCTGTCTCTTGTGCCAGGTGCTTTTGTTGTTCGAGTATTCCGGGATGCTACACATGTACCTCGAGCCTGCCCAGGGGGTTGGTACCTACGGGTTCGTGCGAAAATACATCGAAGTTGGTCCGACCGAGGATCGCGATCTCTACAACCTATCAGATTCGGCCATCTGACATGGGATGGGGCATAGACCCGCTAGTTAATTCCAACCTGCAAGTGTCTGCGCCACTGCAGGTGGCCGATCTCCTTTCAAACAACACGCGGGGGACCCGAATCTGGGGTACCCCAGTAAGCTTATATTGTGCGAAATCCGTCCGAGTTCTCCACATGGCCTTCCCTTCCCCATGGGGTAGAATCCTGGGCGACAGTTTTCCGGGCTCTGAAAAAGAAAGTCCAATGGGACAGTGACTCCAGGAAAATGGATATAAAAAGGAGACATCCCTTCGCTTCAGTCTTCATCTGGCTTGGATTGGCACTTGTCAGCTTGTTGGCTTGTACGGACGCTCTCCCTAAAGGAAAGACGCCCAAGAGATAAAGTCGAGCATCATGCCTACCGAGTTGATCGCAATCGCAGTGGTCCTACTCTTCTGCGGCCTCTACAAACTCCGAAATGTCGGCCGGCGGCCGGCCGGGTATCCCCCGGGTCCTCCAACGCTCCCACTGATCGGGAATCTTCACCAAATGCCTGGCAAGGAAGCGCATTTGCAAATGCAAAAGTGGGCTCAGGAGTATGGGTGAGTAACGTTCACTACCTTCCTAGGGGGCGGATCGACGTGCGGAAACGGTCAGAGAAGGGAGTCGTGCAGTGCTGATATCAATCATCCCAGGCCGGTCTACTCTTTGATTCTTGGGACCAAGGTCCTTGTTGTCCTTAACACGGACCAGGCAGTGAAAGATCTCCTGGATAAACGGAGTAGCATTTACTCTTCCCGTCCGGAGATGTATCTCGGACAAATCGTCAGTGGAGGTTACCGGGTCCTGCTCATGGTGAGTCGGTTGATCTTCAACTCTCAATTTGCACACTATGAGGACTGACGTGTGGCCTAGCAATACGGGGATACGTGGCGGATGATTCGCAAGATGCTGCACAACATCCTCAACATCAAAGCAGCCCGCTCCTACGTGCCCTACCAGGATCTCGAAAACAAGCATATGCTCAGTGGCTTCCTGGACCAGCCAGAGCGTTTCGTCGAACACATCCGACGGTACACCAACTCGCTGACCACGCAGATGGTGTTTGGCTTCAGGACCACCAGCATTGATGATCCCAAATTGAAGCGTCTCTTTGAGGTATGGTCTGGCTGACAAGCCATCACGAGTCGGCATCATCTCGTGTTGGAAATCCTGTTGCGCTAACACTCCTCGCAGGGTTTTGAGAAGTTCTGTGAGGTTACGGGGACATCTACTGCCGCCACCCTTGACCTGTTCCCTATCTTGAGAAGCTTGCCAAATTTTCTGCTCCCTTTGCGGAAATACTCGCAAAAGCTGCACGAAGAGGAAAAGGATCTCTACGTGGGCCATTGGCTTGATACCAAGAAGGCTATCAAAAATGGCACGGCTAAGGTGTGTGGGCGCGCTTGACACTACCCGCTGTCCTCTAACAAGCCGAAGATGTGTTGCTGACCAGTGCTTGATGATCATCTAGCCTTGTTTCTGCGTTGATCTGCTTCAGGCTCAAGATGCACAGGGATTCTCCGACAATCTGGCCGGTTATATCAGTGGCTCCCTCTTGGAGGCTGGCTCCGACACAACCGCGGCTACTCTGGTTGGATTCGTCCAGGCCATGGTGGTGTTCCCCGAAGTACAGAAAAGGGCCCAGATGGAGATGGACAGAGTATGTGGGAACCGACTGCCGACGATGGAAGACTACCCAAACCTTCCCTACATTCGCGGGTGTATCAAGGAGAGCATGAGATGGATGCCCACCGATCTCCTCGGCGTACCGCACGCCGTGATCAAGGACGATGAGTACATGGGATACAAAATCCCGAAAAACGCTGGCGTTATTTACAATGTCTGGTATGTTCCATGCATGGGCGTTGGACTCTTTGGCTGAGACCCAATATTCTGACATGACTCCGTCGTCAACCCAACAGGGCTATCCACATGGATCCTGAGCGTCATCCGAATCCACGAGTCTTTGATCCATCCCGGTATGCCGATGACCATCAAACGGCCGGCGAGGCAGCGGCCAATCCCGATGCCTCCAAGCGCGACCAGTTTGTCTTCGGAGCCGGTCGCCGTATCTGCCAGGGCATGCACATCGCAGAACGCTCGCTCTTCTTCGCCATGTCGCGGATGTTGTGGGCCTTCAATTTCGAAAAGGCGCGCGATGCGAACGGGGTCGAGATCACGCCCGACATCAGCAAGTTGACCGAGGGCCTCTTCGTCCTGCCTCGGGCGTTTCCAGCAAAGATCACCCCGCGCAGCGAACAGCACGGCCAGCGAGTTCGCCAGGAGTGGGCCGACAGCCAGAAGCTGCTTGATTCGAAAATGCAGTGGAAGGAGATCCCGGAAGGAATGGTCTTCAGTACGTACGCGCCTGGAAAGATAGAGTAGAACGGTCCCCAGGTGCTAGTTTACATGGCAGAGCTTCCAACACACTTGGCAGAGCTCCAGGGAGCCCGGAAAGCCCATCCTTCTTGCGTGGCAGAGTCTCTTATACGCATAAATGGTCACTCGCTTTCTCTCTTGTTTTTAGCTTTAACAATGTTATTATCCCCTCTGAAGCCCTCACAGTTTCTCCGCTAAGCTCTCTATCGTGCGATACGTGCACTGGCCGCAGACGTTTGGGACATTGAATTATCTCTCAGTCGCAAAAATACACAAAAATCCAATCCCCTCGACGCACCAATTCCCGCTGTCCATCGCTCAAGGAAATCAATCATGATGATGCTTCTTCCCTACGATACTAGCGCCCAAGATCATCAGATACACAAACACCATGTGGGGAGGGGTGAGAGACTGTTGAACACCTGGTAATTCGGTGTTTGGCCCCCACCGATGACACTTGAATACCACACAAGCTCAAGGTTTGATCCTTCGCCCTCATTTCAGGTGCCTGAAACTCTGCCTCTTCGAGCTTCCGGTTCAGATATGACCCAAAGATCTTCCCGCTCCTTGGTTAATGGGTCTGATCCCTTCAACGGAGGCATTGATAAACTACAACTGTTGACTTCTAATTGCGTCTTTGTTCGACTACTTCCAGTGAAAATCAGGCAGAATCGCATCCACTGCAAACTCTACTCCAGCTTAACTTTCGGGGACCGGAGGGCCCGTCGGCCTGTATTGTTGGAAAGGGCGTTGTGGCTGAGACGCTGAGGACATGCAACGTGAAGGATACCGGTGTTTATTATTGCGGTTGACAAGACGTTCATTTATATAAGCTGCAACTCGACTCAGCATTCTACAATCCCGGGTATACCCCCCGAATCCTCATCGGCATATACCTTGAAACATTAAAACATCACCATGAACAGAAAAGGTCAACCGTTTAAGAACCCCCCCCCCTCTGATCCACAATCCACCATCTCACCACCCCCCTACCCTGCCCCCCTTAGAGCGCCACCATCACACCGGCCACACCAACCACCACAGCCGCGGCAGCAGCAAACATGCCAGTCTCCCTGGGCGCGGCCGCACCGCCAGTAGACAAGCTAGTCGAAGGCGTCGGGTCCGCCGCCCCACCCGCACCGGCAGTGGTAGAACTCCCACCCTCACCCTCCGTCTCCGTCTCCTGCGGCGGCGCCGCGCCCGAGGTGCTGCTGCTGCTGCTGCCGCTGGTCTGGGAGACGGTCGACGTCTTGCCCCACGTCGACGTCTGGGTCGCCTCCCGGGACTGGTAGATGTCGACGAGCTTGAGCACCATGCTGGTGCAGCCGGCGTAGTCGGTCACCAGGAGGCCCTCGAGGTTGACCGACATCTCGCCGCCGCAGCTGGTGGCGACCGACTTGATGGCGTCGGACGAGCGGGTGACCCACGAACTGCGCTGGTCCTGCCAGTTCGAGAACTCGGAGCTCAGAGACGCGGGCGGGGAGATGGTCGAGTCGCAGATGGTGGTGAGCGAGTCGTCGTACTTGGTCACATAGCTATAGCTCGGCATGGCGGAGTAGATGGACTCCAAGAGCCACGAGGAGACTTGTGGGCCATATCTCGGCCGTCCCTGGACGATGTCGAAGAGCTTGGTTGTGCAATCCGGCGGGGATTCATCGTCAGCTCTGCTTCTGCTGCTGCTGTCGGTCTCGGAAACTTGGCGGGCCGCGAGGGGGTGGTCGGGGAGGACAAAGGGGAGGACTGCGGCTGGGGTCTCCACGGGTGCCGGGGCCGGGTTGGCTACCGCGAATGCGGCGCCCGTGAGGGCGGCCATGATAGTTGTGGTGTGCATATTGGTGGTTGATTAGAGGCTGGTCAAGACTCAACTGCCGACTGGCGATGTGATGTGAGTGGCAGATGGGGAATAGACCGAGGAGCAACACCAGCGCCCGTTGTTTATATAGTGATTTCAAAGTGGCTACGGTCACACTGGCTGTGGCGAGGCATATCCCCGGAGATGCCTTCACGTTAGGTATTAGCCTAGAGCCGTGGCTTAGCTCTGGAGGATTGGAAGAGCGGCCCCCAAATGACCCGAGCTCCCCGGCTTCCGCTCCCTGGGCCGGAAGCTTTGGGGGCCAGCGCGCCCGAGCAAGGGCCAACCGAGCACGGGGTGAGAGGAGTTGAGCGTCACCGCCAAATGACAAGACGAGGTGCCACCTACGGAAGCCAAGAACTCGGTCCGCGACTCCAATCGGGCTCAAGGAGGGAGGCCTCACGAGTGATATTGGGGCCACGTGCGTGCCCAGGGAGGCGCAGCCGTGGTAGGCGGGGGGGCGGAATACGCTTGGACGTTGGCTGGCAACTCCAATTGCTATGCTAATATGGTGCTATTAGGTAATTACACGTATCGCCAGCAACTTTCGCTTCCCCATCCTGCGGAATGCGCGCCAACACACAAAGTCGACACAAGATCGAGAACTTCCGGTACTGATCGGGTCGCTAATATTGGTACTCGAGCGGGTCGTCCTTGCTGACATAGAGGAAAGCACCCTGGGGGGGCTTCTGCGTTTTGATCAAGTTCCAACAATATGATGCCTCACCTAAGTAAGCGCCGAGCTCCGAGGTTGTCGTTCGGCGCTCGACCTCTTGCCCATTGAGATGGAACTTGAACAGAGCCCTACAATATGGCGTCGGCTCCTCGACGTCGCCGGCGTCGGTGTCCCATTCCTCGAAGCAAGCCAGGGGCTCCGGCCCGTAAGCGACCTCGCCGTGGCGTGAGATGAATCTCCACACCTCGGTGGGATGCGAGTCGGGGTGCGAGTCGGCAACCTGGTAGCAGTAGATATCTGGACGATACGGATACTCTGTCACGTGGTGGAAAAAAACGGCCCCAGACCCATTTCGGCCCGGCGAGTGAGCGCTGCGCGATGCTGTCGTCGGATATGATGCTGTCGTCGGACTTGATGCTGGAAGTATTCGAGTCGCAGCCGCAGTAGGGTTTGGTGGTGCGAGGAGCAGCCCAATCGAAATAGTCGTCGAAGTTGTTCACCGTAGCAAAGCGGTGTTCTTGGTCGTCATCTTGCGCCCAGCCGCGAACGATTTCGTCGCAATAGTTGTAAGTGTCGTCATCGTTGTTATAACAGGGGTGGCAACACTCTTCGGGCTGCGACCCGTTGATGTAGCGTAGCAAGGCAGGTTCGCAAATGAGGCTATCAGCCTGGTCGTCAATGAGCTGCATGGTACTCAGTTGGAGCGTGGAGGCGTTGGCCAGGGCCTGCAGGACATCGCCACCGACAGTGACGCTTTCAAGGTATAGATGACGCAACGAGCTGGCGTTCGACTTGATGATGTCGACCAGTACGGGCGAGTTTCTCAACTTCACCGAAACGAGGCTCAAGGAACGCAGGGCGCAGTGGGCCGAGGATGCAAACGGGCCTAGGATGGTCTGCTCGATATTGACAATGGCAATTTCAGGGACGCCATGGTCCTTGCAGATCTTGAGGCGGCGCACGGTGGGAGCGGCGCGAGAGCATGCTTCCTGTATGCTAGCAAGGGCTGACTGGTCGGATACTAGTAAAGGTTTTGGGGTAAAGCAGAGCTCCATGGACTCGAGACGCTCGAGGGCCGAAGCAGACATTGGGCGGAAATAGCTGAGGCCGGGGTACTCGTCAGCCCATCGCAGGCGGGTGACGGTCGATGTCGAGCGCTCCATCGCAGGGAAGAGGAACAAGAAGAGGCCGTCGTTCGTGTTCGGCGTCTGGGGGGGCTCGGGCGAGCCCTTGTATGCCTGAAAGTGACTGACATCCAGCGGGTATTCAGAGTCAGGATTGATAGCGCGTGTCGAAGTCATGGGCCGGGATGCGAAGGTATGGAGGTTGGGAAGCATGTCGAGAGCACTCTGGAAGGCTTGCTTGAACTCAGCGACGGCCGTCCGGTGCACCAAGTCCAGGTCTGCACCGCCGAAATCGGTTGCGTTGGGCAACCAGAACACGTCTTTCGCTTCGCTGACGAGGTAACTGCACAGACCGTCGAGGTCTTCGGCCTCCGAGTTGGTTGATGGTAGGTCGGATGAGATTTTACGCTGGATGTTCTCGAACAAGTCTGCATCCCAGGATATCTCGTGCCACTCGACCTCGTGAACAAGCTCGGCCAGATGCGGGGCGTGGCAGATTGCGAGGAAGGTATCGCGATCGGCGATGAGCTTGGAGATGGCGATGCGGTAGATTTCGAAGGGCAGCGAGGGCAACGAGGGCCGCAAGGCTAACGAGGCCAGCTGAGGGAGCTGAAGCTCGTAGTCGGTGCCGTCCACCTCCATTTCTGACATGGTGAGAAAATGGAGTTTCCTGGAGTTCCTGGGAAAATTCGAAAAAGAGAAGCTGCACGCTTGAGCCCTTGGCTGTTTGAACTCTTCAAGTTGCCCGGACTGGCTGACTTGCGCAGTCACTTCCTTGCAAAGAGTGAGTCTGAGCCAGGCAGGTTTAGTAGGCAGGTGCTGGCAGCCGCTGCGTTGGGCGCTCCCGGTCCTCACCCCGCTTTTGACGCAAATCAAATTGAAGCCAAAACAAACAACTCACCCCGAACCAAACAAAGCAACGACAATCCAGCTCTTTGCAGCCAAATCTGCACCCGGCCGAGCAAAAGTGCTATCAACGGCCATCAAACACCCCCCCCTGGCCCCCGGCCATTTTTCAGTGCCCAGATTGGCGTTTTCAACCGATTCATCACTTTCCGGTGCCAGAGAGCTAGAGTGTTGAAGGTCTCATCCAACCTCAGCATCAAGCTTTCGGCCGAAAACCGTCCCATCGTACTGCCACTCGCGGTTTTTCACGTGGCCGTATACCATCCAGAACCCCCCGCCCTCCGGTCTTGACTCCCCTGGCGGCTCGGAGAGGGGATACCACATCCGGATGTCCCTTAGTTGCTCCCCGATAAAGTCCTGCCTCGGTTCCGGTCGGTGCCGCTCCAGGGTCATCAAATAAAGTCTTTGGCATCGGCACAACAAAGTCCTTCAGCGCAGGCAACCTCGCACTCGCTTGCCATACGTAACGGCCGCAGGAGGAGTTCGTCAACATCGTCTAGTAGTCGCATGAGATTCCTAGCGCTGAGTTCCCACAACGTCTGGAGGTCAAGGTCGGCGCCCTCGTCCCCCGCTTGGGGAAACAAACTTCCGTAGATGATGTCGCAAGCCACATCTTTGCTGGGGATCCATTTCAGACGTCGTAGATTCGGAAAGGCACGTGGAAGTAGGTCGAGTTGCTCGGCCAGGAGGGCGCGGGCCTCGACTTCCCTTGGCTGGCTGCGCGAGTTCCAGAGGATTAGACTCGAGTGGATCTCCAGCGAGACCATGAGCTGCATGCCGGGGCCCGTGAGTCGGGGGGCTCCGGGAACGAGGTTCTGCTGTAGCAGGCCAAGGAGAAGGATGCTGTTTTCGATGGTGATGGTGTTTGTCGAGTAGAGAATGTGCATGGCCTCGTCGCACCTATTTGATAAGGCATGTATGTGAGTTCCCGAACAGAGTGTGTCTTGGAGAGGGTGACACTAACGCCCGCTGGCAGGACAACAAAAACCCCAACGCCCCAACTCCGTACCCATCCGGGAGCAGATCGTGATTGTCGGGCCGGTCGCTCAACGCGGACCACGCGCCGCCACGACAACAGCCATCTGCAAAGGTCGGTTGCCGCCAATGCAACTCGATAGGGCCTTCTTGCATGAGTTGGCCGCCGTGGCAGAAGCAGGCATACCACCTCCAGAGAGGTACATGTTTGGGATACGTGATGGTGATTCTTGGTTTTGGGGCGACCCATGGAGCGAACCGACGCCATCCCCGGCGGACTGGCGCGAACGGGTCCTCTCCCGGCTGGGCCGTCACGTACATCCTGTCTGCCGAGCGGAGGTCGATGTGGAGCGTGCGGCCGCCAAAGACCTCTCGCAGGATTTGCCTTCGAAGCTCCAAGGGGAGTTTGAAGAATAGCGACTGCGTCTGATCATTCTGCGGCCATTTCAACGAGTCTTCTCTTGGGGGCGGCGCAAGGGATTCAAGAGGTGGATAGGGCGCGGATACACGGACCCTCACACATCCCCCGAAACGCATATTTCGAGAATGATGTCTGGACGTAGGTAGGATGCAGGGTGTGGTGGAGTTTGTCGAAGGGGGATTTTCAGATTGATGGAACTGATCGTGAAGTGTGGTGGGAGCACGGTTGCCTCAGAGTTCCGCCAAGATCACTCAGCCGAAGGATCACCTGCAGGCAGGCAGGTAAGCCTCCCGGTTCGCGGCACAGTCCTCCTTTGGAAAGAGTTCGGTGTCGGGGCTGGAATAGACTCCGCCACGCAAACGCAGCCCCTAGGTAGCCACGGCCATGGTGGCCTCAAGGGTTATATCGACCAAAAGGACTCCAAATACATTTCTCAAGGGGTGCATTAACCCTCCCGTCCTAAAAAGGGAGAGAGGGGGGGTCGGAGTCGGCATCCCTAGCCCCTGAATGCACCCTGAACCGCGAACTGTGACATGTTGATATCATGCATCAGCATCTGCAAACTGCGCTGCTCAGGTTCATCGAAGCGGACTCATCTGCACCATGCGCTGCGAATGCAATTCGCCCGTCAGTGCCGCCAACATGGTCCGAAAGTGTCCCGCTTGCAGCTCCAGGTTGTACATACAGGCGGGCAGGCACTTCGGACGTCCGAAGCTGGCTGGCCATGACGCCCTCATGATTCCGGTCTTGTCTTTGCCCTCTTTCATTACCAGCCGGCATTCCCTCTTAATTTGCGGCATCTCCTGTTCTCAACGACTCAACCCAGTGAAAATCAAATCTCTAAAGCCAGTCAAACTGGTAATGGCCATCACACCGCACGAGTCCCACCAAATTGCCGTCCACGCCGGCCAAGGGCAGATAATCAAACTCACCAACTTTGTTAAGAAGCTGGCCAAGAGGGAAAACACTTCCATAGCGCAGGTCCTGCTCGGCTGCAAGGATGACTTCCAGCAGACAGCAGCTCACATTGCAGCCAAGGCTGGGCAAATCCGTTTGCGACCCTCTCACCAAGCCCCGATTGCTAGCGAAACTAATCATCATTACTCAGGATCGATTGAAGCTCTAGCCAGGCTTCTAGGCAGTAGCGAAAACAGCGCCACATACTTCAATCTGGCCAACAGGTTTACAGGAGATCGGCCGGTGCACACCGCCATGCGGCATGGATTTCTGGGTGTGCTCAAAGTCCTAGTGGCGAATGGGGCAGATCCAACGGCAAAGAACCGTTTCGGGGACATGGTTGTCGACTATCTGGGAGACTTTGAGCCGGAGGAGGTGCTCAGGGTTGTTGAGGAGTACAACACGAAAGAGCGAGGTCGTCTCAGAACGACGCAGCGGATTGGACTTTGTAGCCTCGTTTAAGGGGTAACCCCCTGGATCTCGGCCAAGCCCAACAAAAGAAAGTCAGGCAAAAATATCGAGGTTTCTCTCGTACATACCATCTCCTCCGGGAAGGCTCGAACTTCCAACCTCCTGATTAACAGTCAGACGCGCTAGCCAATTGCGCCACAGAGGATGTGGGTTGTGATGTGGACCAGAATGGATGGCAGGTTTTGTTTCACGTTGAGGTTGCTCCACTGGATGTGACCCTCCTAGCTGTTTTTAGAGTTTTCTAACTCTGTATCAATGTTTGGAAGCGAGTGGATAGCCGATACAGGGCAGAGTGATGGCATTGGCCGGGTTGACTGCCTAGATGTATAGCTTGGGAAATCGAGGCTAGTGCTAAATACTAGAGATCTTAAGGAACGGGGTGTTTCTCATTCCATCTCCTCGGCAGTTGCATGCCCGCAACATGTCAGGTACTGATGCCCTGGGGTCAACAGATTCAAAACGATTAACAACAGTTTGCATGTAGTGATTGCCAGGGCTCTGGTACTTACTCCCTCGGGTAGGCCAAGATGGTCAAGGCTCCATTTTCCTACTCGTAGGTACTATTGAATATTTTTCCAACGTCTAGACCCAGAGATTCTTCATCAAGCCAGAGGAGTAACCGGATGCTAAAATAATCTTGTATATCCATAGATCACCACGTTGCCACGTTGAGGTGCAACGTTTCACCAGCCAAGAAGGGACTGCACCTGGCCGACGGTTCGCGGGTGTATGTAGCCAAGGGACGAGCGTGACACTAAGGCACGACACCTTCCTGTTTGGAGAAAAAGTACCTACCTCCTTGTCACTTCTCCTTGGCGGGGAGGATCTCCCTACCACCTATCCTACTACTCAACCAACTGCCGCGTGAGGAGGAGGAGCAAACGGAAAAAAAGAAGCCCAGCCCCCCCGAATCCCCTCTCAATAATGATAATAATAATAATTCCGAAGCCGCTATGCGATCACCTATCTACCCCAAGACGGACACCGTCACATGCCGCTACCTCGGTACTAATTACATAAATAATCAAGCCCTCTTCTCCGCAGCCTCATACAAACCCCGAATATCCGCCCTCCACCGCTCCACATCGACCCGCACGACCCGCCGGTCATAGGTCATCAGCCCGTTGACCTCGCCCTCGACGTCGGTCGTCTGGGTGTAGACGGCGCCGCTGCAGGCGTAGCGCTCGACCTGCTCGCGCAGCTGCTGCAGCAGCACGTGGGCGCGGTAGTGGTACGACTCGAGGCCCGAGTGGATTTCGTAGGTTTGGTTGATGCTGTCGACTGCGGCTTGGATTGGCCAGAGGCTGGTACATGGGAATGGGTTAGTTTGCGATTTAACTTTTGGTTTGTGATTTGTGATTTGGGGGACGTGGGGGGTTTAATTGGGGACTGGGTTGGGTTGGGGGTTACGCAATGCATTACTCAAAACGTACTTTGCGTCTGCCGGGCGGTGGCCGATGCCGCCGAACTCGCCTTGGAAGCCGATGCGGTTGGGGTCGTAGGGGGATGAGGGGAGCGAGTAGAAGGGGGTGCCGCATTGGGGTTCGGCGTATTTATGGTTGTCTTGAAAGGAGTTGGTTAGCCCACTCCAATATTCTAGATTACCCGCGGCGGAAAAACGTACCGAGAAAGTCACCAGCCCCATGGTCGTGCCAACCCGTGACGCTGTCAATCAGACGCGTTGGGTCGAGCTCGCGGATCCTGTCGGTTATGGCAAACTCGGGCTGGTAGTCGGTGATTTGGCCCCATCCCTCGTTGTAGATGACCCAGGTGACGATGCTCGGGTAGCTCTTGTGTTCGTTGACCATGACCTCCAGTTGCCGCTCAAACTCCTTCTGCTCGGCGTCGGTGGGCCTGGCATTGGTGTGCACACGCATGGAGGGCATGTCTTGGATGACAAAGAGACCGAGTCGGTCACATGCTTCGTAGAAAAGGTCGGGCTCGATTTTGATGTGCTTTCTGACCATGTTCATTCCGAGGCCCTTGATGACTTCGAGGTCGTAAACCATGGCCTCCGCCGTCGGAGGAGTGTAAAGACCGTCTGGCCAGTACCCCTGGTCAAGGGGGCCGAAGAGAAAAGTAAACTTGCCGTTGACCAAGGGACGCTTGACGCCGTTGACTACGCCGGAGGAAATGGTCCGGAATCCAGTGTAGCTCTTGACTTCGTCAGATCCCATCGTGACAGTCACGTTGTAGAGAGTGGGCGAATCAGGCGACCACAGCTCCGGTGATGGAACAGTGAACGTGAAGGCCTGGTCCGATACATGCTGGTGCGAGGCGACCATCTTGCCGCTCGGGTCTACCACGGAAATCTCGACTGCGGTCGCTTCCTTGGTCCAGCTGTGAACAGTAACGGAGACTATGAGGTGTCAGCATGCATTTAGCGAGGTACCCTACTTGGCCTCATCCCGCCTAGAAACTTACCATTCCCTTTCATGTCCGCGGCGAGATCCAAGGTTGAAATGAAGTTCTCGGCGACACTTTCGAGCCACACAGTCTGCCAGATCCCGCTGCAGGGCGTGTAGAAGATGTGGGAGAGCCGCTTGGTCTGCTTGCCTTGCGGGATGCTCTGGTCGTCAGTCGGGTCGAAGACAAAAACGTGTCTAAGCCGAGTCAGCCATCAATGTGCATCTTGTGCAGCTCTGATTACGGTACACTTACAGCTCGTTGACTGCGTTCGGCACAATATTGGCCGTGATGTCCAGAGTAAAGCGCGAGTAGCCGCCGCGGTTGAATCCAATCTCGGCGCCGTTGACGTACACAGTGGCCTCGTAATCGACCGCCTCGAAGTTGAGCAAGACGCGGCGTCCATCTGCTGCCCAACGCTGTGGAATGGTAAAGCTGGTGCCAAACCACATGTGCGTCACGCCCATGGCCATGATACCGGAGATGCCGCTCTCGATGCACGACGGGATCAGGACCTCTTGTCCCAGAGGCAGCGCCGGGGGATTGGCTACATCAGAGGCTCCCTGGGCAGACTGGTAGGTCCAAATTCCGTTGAGCGATTGCCACGCATCGCGACGAAGCTGCGGTCGAGGATACTGCGGCCAGGGTTTGGTGCCGACCTTGTCGGTCCAAGGCGTGTCGAGAGGGGGGGCGCGAAGTTCGTATGGGACCGCTGCCTCGACCTGCACGCATGCCAGAAGCAAAGCGCAGAGCAAAAGGAAAAGCTGCGAGAGGATAAGCATGATGCAAAATCGGCTAATCGGGGAAAAATAAAGCTGCATGCAAGGGGGTATCGATCGATGACCTCAAACGTGGTGTGGGGGGAGAAATGCAGAATTGATGAAGTGTGGCATCAGAGTCAGGTCATGGGTAAACATGACCAGTTGGTGGGTTTTATAAAGGATCCACTGCTATGGAGAGCCCTTCTTCACTCCATACTTCATCTGAACAGCCATGCAGTGGAAGGAACAGGCCTGGCTTTAAAGCCGTAAATCCTGAAATGAATGGGTCATATCGCCCAAGTCGGCCCTTTGACGGGCGAAAAACACCGGATGGCAGAGCCGTCACTGATCATCTGCATGGTCACAGGGCGGCCTTCCTGGGTCGAAGATCGGCCGAAGTGCAGCTAACAGTGTGTGGAATTAAGGTGGTTGGGCGGCACGGGCACTGGGGTCGTTGAAATGTTGCAGCCCCAAGAGGGGAGGAGACTTGATGTTGGTGAGACTGAGACTGCATCGGTAGATAGCGTATCATCGCTCACCGTGTCGGGCAGCTAAGGCCCGCATAATCTTCAAGGTTCCGATGCGATCGTCGTCCTTGTATGTAGAAGTGAGGGGAGCGTGGGACGGCACTTGGCCGGTGTGGCATCTCGTGTGACCTCTCGATGTGACCACCAGAATTAACAGCGGTGAATAAACCGTCCATGTCGTGCCAGTCTGGATTGTCTCTAGAGGCTACTAACCGAGGAACATACCACAAACCAAGACAATTAGGTGATACATTCAGGTTCACAGCTTACCTATTAAAGCAACTACATAAGGCACGACGTAGTACGGGATGAAATACATAATATGGGATGCTTTTATGTCGAGTTCCTGGCTTACCATATGCAGCAGAAAACTCTGGCGTGGCGATCCGACTGAGACACAGACGACTGGGTGAGGGGTCGGGCGCTGAGAGCGGGGCTGGGACGGTCGTGGGAATGTGTCTCCAACTCGGAAAGACTCAGGAACCGCGGAGTAGAGTTCGAGAAACTTGGAATTGTGGACTGGAGTCAGGCTATTCCCCGCAGCAGCCCATCAACGATACTACGGTAGGTAGGCTTACCGCACATAACCCCTGTCCACATGCAACGTCATTGGTGTACTGACTTCACGTTACATACCTAATAGCAATGGAATCAAACCTTTGGCTGGGATAGGTGACAATATTCAGGGTCAAGAATGACTTGTTCCCGGTCTATCCCTTGACTGTACTCTACCAATTCTAACAATCTACTTTCCTGAACAACAATCACATATGTATGTAGATGTAATTGACATTCTTGAACCCGCGTACTCCGGCCCATTTCGATCCATGATAGTCAAACAATCCTGATTCCGCTCCTGTTGTTTACTTCCCACCGACACGGCGCCTACCGCGGCGGACGCACGGCGACGACACCTGGGGGCTCTTGCCCACCACAAAACCTTCAGATTCGTCAGACAGCTCAGGTGTATCGGGCACCTCAGCCTCCTCAGACCCGCCTGCTTCCGGGCTGAGGCCCAGCGCGCCCTCGGCATCAAAGTCAAAGTCTTGCAGCAACCGTCTCGGGTTGATGCGGTACGTGAGATCCGTACCCCGAAGAAGCCGCCGCCAATCCTCTTGCCGGCGCTGCAGTCCATCCGAGAATATCGCGGTCCGGCATTTGGTCCACTTGTCTTGGAGGTTCTGAGCCGTCGCCCTCGCCCCCGCGGTTTCGAGCCACGCAAGTGTGTCGTCAATGACGTCTATCGTGGCCATCGCTTGTCTCTGCTGGACATGCATCCAGATCTTGAGAAAGGTCTTGACCTCGATGCGCTCGCATTCGCTCTCGTTTTCGTTGCGGAGCAGGGACGCGTAGAGTTCCGTACTTTCCATGTCGTGTGTGTCGTCCGCGCTGCCTTGATCGTCTTGGCCGCCTTGGTCATCTTGACCGTCTTGGTTGTCTTGGCCGTCTTGGTCGTCGATGTAGTCCTGATCGTCTTGGTCGTCTTGGCCATCTTGGCCCCCTTGGTTGCCCTGGTCGTCTCCCCGCGACCCATCTCCGCTCTGTTCAGCATCTGAAGGTTGGTCTTCAGGCTCAGCAATTGGGTCAGGGCTTGCAAGTTTCTGTCGCTTGGCTGCCCTACCGCGAGTAGCGCCGCCCCTCGATGCGCCTCGGCCTCTTTTTCTAGGCGGCATTGAGCTCAAACTTGTCGGCTTTTGTTGGCAACGTGCCCGACGTATCGAAACTTCGACCGGGTGTAAACCTTCTTGGTATAGACGTGGGTATTGGTATGCTGACGTGCTGTAAACAATCTCTGGAATGACGCTCAGAATGTTGCAAAAGAAGATCCAATGTCATACTACCTCCTAAACGCTGGGAAAGGGTTACTAGGTATTTGTAGCCATTCATTTGTTGAGCGTTCTCTTTGTTCCTAATAACAAGGCACAGATTTATTCAATCACCGTCTGGCAATACTCTTTTCTTGTGTACCAGGGAACAAAGCCCGACGGATCCGGCAAATGCAACGGTTCTTTGAATGCTAAACCGGAGGGTGGCCTGGGTCTGGTTCAGCGTGGAAAAACGAAAAGGTCGATAGGAAGCCTTTACCCCTTTATGCTGCCGGGGGCGACTCCATAAAGGTCAATTCTCCTTCAACCTTTAGCTCTCAGCAACGCCCACACTTGATCCGTGATATCTGGGAAGGGAACTGCGTCCTGGCCCCGGCCACCATATCGGGCACCCAGGGGTTGAAAGTGAAAGAAATGCGAGAGAATAGCCACCTACAAAATGTCAACTAATAGTATATGAATTTGTGGGGATGAATCGGCTACAATACATTGTTGAGTGTGTCAACAGGGGAATCCCGTAGCACCATAATAATCTACCGTATAATTATTAGGTACAAAACAAGTCATTAAAATTGCTGGCGTCGCTTCGCTCGTCAGTCGCGCGGCCCTTCGCTACGCTAC
>MU856939.1:30490-101348 GCA_033296705.1 Chaetomidium leptoderma | reverse complement strand
TCCCATAGTAATTAACTTTTCGAGTTTGAGAACAAAATTGTCCTCCGGACAGGATAATCTTCGATAATTTGTTAGTAAAGTCGGCCCTAAACTATAGTTCTCTATCGCTAATAACCTTAGTAGAGAGACTATATATATAGTAAGGGCTCTTATAATATATCTTAGTAGCGTTATATATAGTAGCTTCCTTAGTATAGGGGATCATCTATAATACCTTCGTTAGTCGGTTGATAATAACTAGTATATTGTTAAAGCTATACTTATTTTATAGGAATTCGTTGAAATCTATAATAACGCTCTACTATACCTATAGCAGCGGTAGAATTAGCTATAGAAGACTAGGGGTCTTATCCTATAAGTACTTTATAGTATAATAGACGTAGTTAGCGACGAACTAGTCGATATCGCTAGCTATACGTAGCTACTAGTACTAAAACAGGAGGGGCCGTGCCGCGACTTCGCGGCACGCCAAAGGAGCCTGGAGGAACGTCCTAAGAGCTTCTTGCTAGGCGACCAGTTGTCCGTCGTGTGGGCTTGGACTTTCGCTCGCACCAGGTTTGCACGCTCAATGTCACCGCATATTGGGTGCCAGGGCTATTGACGAATGTTGGGAAAGTAAGGAAAGGTAGTCTCTTCGGTTAATACCAAGACCTAGTCGTACAGCCGCGCCTTCTTTTTCTCTGCTGTGGTCCTCTTGCTTATGACCGGACCGGGAGAGCTTGGTTCTTTTCTCCTCCTTGTTGGGGTACTGCTACTCGAAGCGAGTTGTTCGTCCAACAATCCCTCCATGTCCGAACCATCATCCGTGCGATCGCTGTCTGAATCGACAGTTAGCCGTGCCATGGGCGTAGGCGGGGCGAGACATACCTGGAGTTGGAACTGTGAGCACTGGGTCAGGGTCCGCCGTGATTGAATCCAGCGGTGCTCCAGGGCTGGCTGGTAGTTCGGTCGTTTCGCGTTCTGTGTGCTTTGGGGCAAGTGTTGCGGCAGAAGCTTTCTTCCGAGGTGACAGATTTGTCGCCCGGTCTGGGGATGATAATGGGTTTCTGCTTGCAATCCCGCCAGGGCCAGCTGGTCGTGGCGTCGTAGGTGAACCATTTACAGGGTTTGACGACGTGGGCGTGGAGGTGCTGTGTGCGGACAAAGTGTTTTGCCGAATGAGTTCCCAGCCAGCGCTGCTCTCAGATCAATCAGTTCAGTCAGGACTCCATGATCTGGACTGACTGCTACCCTCAGTCCTCCATCTGATTGACACTGATCTGATCTGACATACAAATGCAGCTATTCGCAAGCCTGCTCCCACTTAATCGATCCCCAACCCGGTCTGCTGCCCTTCACGACCCCTCCAATGACAATATCGCCGTTCCTGAGCCAGTTCTTCAGCATCTGAAGCATCTCGATAGTCTCCCACTTCATGGCATGCCTCTGGGAGCTCAGGGTAAGCTTGGCGATGCTAAAGGACCTCTCGCAGTCAGCTGCCATGGCTGGAATAGCCAGAATGTCAAGGGCCATTCGAGACAACTTCGAAAACTGAGCCTTATTACTGATCCACCATTCAACCGGATCGACGTTGCCTCCGATCTTCATGTTGTAGTACCGGTCAATCTCGTCCTCGTCATCATCATCATCAGAACTGCCCCCCTTGTTGACGAAGGCCTCGTAGGCATCGTCCTCACGGCCTAGATCTCGACAGACAGATCGACCCTCTGGTGGGGATCATCAGCGCTGAAATACCAGCGGTCAAAGTATTCCTTGAGACTATCTTTTGCGGCAACGAGCCACTCGTGTTGTTCGGGATCCCTCCACCGACGCCTCAGCCACTGAAGGCCGAAGTTCGGATTCAGAATGACAGCTGCAGTAAACATGGGGGAGCCCCCAAGCTTCGTGTAGTACTCGTCAAGCTTCTTCCAGGCGTTGTTGATGCTGGCCCGGATGCTGGCCCTCTCTCTGGCCTGAAGTCTGAGCATCCGGTCTTTGTCGGGCACCGTGACGTACTCGTCGCGGGCATGAGAGGGCAAGGCCCCTTCGTTGAAGCGCAGCCGCTGCGCCGATCGCAGCTGCGACAGCCTCGTCGGTCGATTAAGAAGCGGTCTCGTTCCTGACCCTGAGATTGCCAGATTTGCTGAAAATCCAGCTGCTCGAGTAGCTTCAAAATCTGGATCCTTGTCGTACAGGGTCTTGTAGCCTTCAAAATGTCCCAGTACATATTCCATCCCCATCAGAACACCTGAAAGTCGACCACTAGTTGCTGACTGCCCCCATCCCTGGGTCTTTATTGTCAGCTTGTAGAGTGGCTCTAGAATAGTCTTGATCTCGATAAGGGTCTTCCAGTATGTGGGGAGGTCTGCTGGGCAGCTTCGTCGTACTGCTTCGTGATGGAGCGCTGTCGAGGTCGAGGTCGGGACAGCATAACTGCTGCAACGCCGGCATCGTCTGTAGAAGAGGCTGGGCGGCCATTCTGAACAGCAGTTGACATCATGAGGGTGGCTTCAATCGCGCTGAATTGCAGAGACTCTGGTTTCCTCCTGGTTGGCGTTAGACAGGGATGTCCGGGTCCGGAATAAGCACGACGCCGACCCCCGAGGGAGCTCCACGACCCTCGGAATGAGGGGATTCAGGGCCCTGACTGGGCGCCAAAAGGAAACGTAATGATATCAGCTTATCAGATTGCAGGAGGGCCCAATCTGAATCGACTGATCTGAAGAAACGGGTGGTTTGAATTGACTGGACTGGACTGGACTGATAAATCTGGTCTGTAATCTGATCTTTGAGCAGCGCTGGTTTAAATCTCCATGTCCTCGGCCATGCTTCGCGCGATGCTTTCGCCTTCTTCAAGTTCACTCCCTACGCTTGGGGACTCCACGTCGTATCTCGGTCGCCTGCTGGCCGAGGCTGATGAGGATGGACTTGCTGGTCTCCTGCGGCTCGCAGGCTGCGCGAAGGGCGTTGCCGGGGATGGCGTCGGTCCCGGAGTCGAGAGGCTGCCTGACTGTGTTCCCTGTGTTGCCAGGCGTGGCGGGCGATACTCGCTGAAGCGACTGGCCAAGGTGCGGGTCGCAACGAGAAAGTTGGGCTTGAAGTGCCAGATGTCAGTTGCTGTCGGTATCCGTCCGGGCGCTTTTTGAACCATGTGGGAAGTGTGATCAGCCTCGCCGAGGATGAGATACCGACGCCCGACATCGGCAGACTCCTGGAAGTTGTAAGGTTGTTCGTAGTCAAGGTGTTCCAGCCGTTGGTCAAGCCAGGCCATGTCGAGATGCGTCGCGATGATATTGGACTGGTGAGTCGTCGCCTCGGCTTCCCAGTCTCTGACCCATTCGCTGAGCCTTCTCATGCCTTCACTTCTGTCGACAGTTGAGCAGCAGCTCGCCGCCAGTCGGCTGTCCGGTCGGAACTGGGCCTTGACAAATGGCGACTCTAGGCTCCTGCAGAGCTCGATAGCGGTGTGAAGGAGGCACACACATGGGGCGCAATAGACATAAACTTGGAGGAGGGGGAGCTTGGCGTGGATGAAGGCCTCTTGCTCGGGCGTCGCCTCCTGGGAATCCGCCCCAATTCTCAAGAGATTTCCCAGTATGCCATCTTCAACTTCGTCCTGGACCACTTTTTTGACGCCGATAGCGTCCTGGACTAGGCACCCTATCGTGTTGCAGCCGGTACCGCTGCGGGTTGATACGTCCCAGCGAAACCTTTGGAAACCGTAGGAAGGGTAGGATAGTTCCATGTCCGCGACTTGAGACCCGAGCACGCGGACGTCGCAGAGTTCGCCAGTCGTCTGTCTGCGACATGGGCTGGTCAATACGAAGTACTTTTCGCGATGTTGTATTTCCGACGGCAGAGACGCTGGTATCTCGAGGTTAGCCTGACGGCCTGGACAAAAGGGGCAGGTTCCTTCTTGAGGTAAGAATTGAAAGTGGCCGTACACAACTCTGATGCGTTGTGAGCACCTGCTGTTGCCCTTGGATGCACTGCCGGGATGCCCTCCGCGTCGCGGATTTCCTCTTCGAGTGTTCTGCGATCCAGTGTTCCAGCCTCGGTCGAGGCTCTCGCAGACTTCGCAGCTTCCAAGTAGGTTGGATAATTCTCAGTGCCCTCTTCCACGATGGCCAAGTGGGAGACGTCGACAATGGATTCGATGTCCTCGACGATAACTCGGTCCGGGACCTCTCGGTCGATCTTGGCCAATTCGAATAGGCTATCCACGAAGTGAGCCAGGTAGATGACGAGCCCTTGGAACTTCTCCCGGTCGTGGATCGCCCACTTGGTCCTCGCGGCCGCGCTCCCACGGGTAAAGCTCGCGAGCGCCGACGAGTTTCGGGCCAGGAAGCGGCTTCGCGAGGGCGTGAAAATAGCCAAGCTCTTTTTGCTGATGTAGTCGACCATTCGGGGCACGGACGAGTCCGAAGCACGCACTCCATACTGGGTCCTCAATTTTTCCGAGTCGGTTAGGAGGCCCTGGATCATGCTGAGGATGTCCTTGATGAGTTCTGCCATCCCCTGGTTCAAGAGCGGCGAGTCGCGAGGGTTGGCAGAGAGAATGTCAACGTTCTCGCCCCAGATCAGGAGGCGCGCCTTTTCAATGTCCAGTTTCAGGAGGACAACTTCGATGTCCCTGGTAGCGCCTTGATAGAACTTGAAGTAGTTGAAAGCGTCGATGCAGGAAGTGAAGACGCCTGCCACTCCGATGACGAAGGCCGGGATTTCTAGCACTCCACCAGACATGGTTGCCGCCACAAGAAAGACTCAGTCAGGTCGAGAGGTGTTTCAAGTGGCTGTGAGGGCACGTCGCAATAGGAGCCGGGGGAGGGCAAGTAGGAGCATGGGAGACTGAAATTCCTAGAGAACGGAGATGTGACTAAAGCACAGGTTATGGGGAGGAGAGAGGGGAAGTGGCTGTGTGCGCCAACATTCTCCGAGCCTGGCCTTGGCATTGGGGCGATAAACCTTCTCAGGTTAGGTACCTGAATTTAGACCCAGCTAGCAGGATGCCTTGACGAGTGCCTTGGCTGAAAGGAGGGCTGGAAGCCTCGCAACTCTTGTGTGAGTGTTCCAACGAAGGAATGCGGACACAGCCTTATTACAACTGCCTAAGCAGCCCTCGCGAACCCAACCCTGCGCCTCCACACAGCTGGAACTAATACGTACGGAATACTTTCCCTCCGTCGGGGTAGGGGAGATCTGGAGCACCCAGCGCTCAGCCACGGAGGAACGGGTTGAGCTGATTGGCTGTTATTGGCAGCTGCATTTGCAGCTCGCGAGTGCCACTGATGAGCAAGCTCACTCAGACTGGTCCTGGGGGAATCCTGGTGGAAAACATATTGCCAAAAAAAAAGGAGGGAAAAAAAGAGCAAAAAGGGGCCGGGGGGGTGAAGAGTCAAGTCACAACCAGCTGCCCGGATTTGAGCCTGACTTCCACAGAACCACAAACGTCACGTGTTTGCTGTTTACTGCTCTGCTGATGAATCGCTTTCTCTACATCGGCGCGTATGGCTTATTTAATGTAAAATTGCTGGCGTCGCTTCGTTCGTCCTGGCAATCTTCATGTCCCTGTCCGGAGGACTTTCTGAGGTTAGGGTTGAGCACGGGGGAGACGAAGCGACAATATCCTGACCTTCAGACAACAACTCCAAGGGCAGTGATATAGCGTTACCTTATTTGATGAAGTGTCTTTATTGCTTCTCTATCAACCATCCTCACTGCTCGTATACCCACAGATGATGGGCGGTGCCACTGGGGTGTGTGGAATCAGGGATAAATTGTGGGTCACGGAAGTGAGGCGGTAGCTGGGAGCGAATCCGGAATCGCGATAGACGGACCCGCGCCCTCTTAATTTTTGGAGTAGAGCGTACATAATATTGTCCTCCGGACAGGATAACAAAGAATATGACTGACAGCCCGCGATGGTCAAAGAAAAGACACAGTCAGAAGTATGAAGAAAGGAAAACAGCACTATTTTTCTTAGTTGTTTTCTCCTCCGTGTTGGGGTACTGCTACTCGTAGTGAGTTGATCGTCCAACGATTAGTCTATGTCCGAATCGCCGTCCGTGTGATTGCCAACGTTATCTGAATTGACGGTTAGCGGAGCGATAGGCGTTGAGGGTGAGAGACATACTCGTGCTTGGAACCGTAAGCGCCGGGTCAACGTTCACGGTGACTGAGTTCGGTGCTGTTCGACGGCTCGTCCTGGGGTGAGATGCCCTTATGAACTACGATACCCGAGGTTCCCAGAGCAGGAGCCGCGAGGACGCTGCAAACAAGGTGGCTCAGGAAAACAGACTAAACCCGTTCGAAAGCTCCGGAAACGTAGAAGGCAATAGACATGCCAGAACGTTGGAAACAAATATGGTGCATGAAAACAGACTAGTTAGTTAACTAGATCTGGGAAGATGCCCCGGAAACAGTGAAACCGATAGACCCGCATGCAAATGAAGGCAAAGAGAAAGGGAATGTGCTAAGGGTGGCTATTGAAGACAGGGTCAGGGCGATGCCCACCACTGTGAAGGGGGACAGTTCTCGGAACCTCATTATCATCACTGCCTTGAATTGATCACCTCTGGGCTGCTCTCGAGCACCCCAAAACCTACTGCTGTAAGCTCCCATCTGTGTGATAACCGTGGAATCGTGGCTGTTGGTCTTCCAACACAATAATAGGCTGTGTATATTGCAGCCAGCGCGACGGAATTGTGGGACTCATGCATCGATGCGCGAATACTGCCGTGCCTGTCTATCAATTACCTTTCGCAGACGTAACAGGTGTGATATTGAGAGCGGAGACGCAATGATCCGTATGGGCGCCACCATTCCGGTTGAGACGCCTTCTACATCATCAAGTAGCAAAAGACGACGCCTTTTCTACATCATCACGGTACCAAATTCACAGTCCCAGGAAGACAACACTGTTTTTTTGGTGGGGACAACAACGAAAGAGGAAAAGGAGAAAATGGTCCGTGCTTGGGTAGGGCCATGGTTTTTTCAGCAAAGGAACCTTCCGGAAGTACTCGTTCCTCGTACGTTCCTCCAGGCAGATCTCGTTCCTCGTTCGTTCCTCCAGGCAAAGATCAACAAATTGGAGTCGGAAAGAAACACTGTGTATAAAGAGGATCCAGTGCTGGAAGAGGAAAGAAGAAACTGGTCCGTGCTTGGGAAGGCCACATGGTTTTTTGGGCCTAAGGAACCTTCCGGAAGTACTCGTTCCTCGTACGTTCCTCCAGGCATTTGGGGTCTGTGTACGGCTGCAATGCTGTCGAGAATGGCTGGGACATTAATCTGTACGAAAAGAAACCCCGCTCGGCACGTAACTTACGCAATTACCCCCCCTGCCCTTGGACGGGAGGGAGAGGGGAGCGGTCGGCCCAAATGACCCGCCCCGCAGCATCTCGATGTGCTGCTGCCAGAAGCTTGAATGTCTTGGCGAGAGTGACTTGGGATCGACATGGGGGGCGAAGTGCATCAGTCGTCGCCGCTAACTAGCCCCTTGGATAATTGGATTCCATGAGTTCGTTCTTCAAGTTGTTACCTAGGCGGCCTCACTCACAAAAGTTTGGGCACATCAGAAAAGGACGAATGCTTGTGGTCTGCTTCCAAACTCCGGACCCGGGTGCTAAAAATAGCTAAGGCTAGCCCAGTGGTGCGGGGGAAATTGGTGTAGATTGTCTGGCGTTCTACTGGTGGCTTTGTCGGTGTGGCGTTGGTGGCAGGCTTTGTTGGGCTGCTTGTTGTCCCAGCTTGCCTGGTCAGGATCGCTAGGAGAAACATGTACAAGACGAAAACATGTCAACTGAGGGCACATGCCGAACCCAAGGCCCAAAACCTTTGATCTCGACACAAGCTGTTGATGCCTCGACAAGGACGGACCTCGTTGTTTCTGGGTGGGCTTCAATGGCACGGAAAGTTCGATCGACAAAGGGAAAGTAAAAACAACTCTCGAGCTCAGCCAGACCGGCCATGCATGTGTTTCAAACGGGTCCCTACATGACCCGACCATACCCCCAGTCACTAGCGTCTGGGCGCCCCACATATTTCAGTGATTAGTTCGTGATTTATTCAGGAATAGTTTACAAGGTGTTTATAGGTATATAATCTAAGTTTCGATAGTTATAACTAAGTAAAAATAGTTTTCTTAATAGTATTAGGTATATTTAACTCTAAATAAATCCTTATAATTAACTTAAGTTTTTAATGTAAGTAAAAGGCTTTTAAATCTAAGATTCATTTATAGAACTATTCGTGAATAAATCGCGAATAAATCAATGCCTATTCGAATCTTGACCTTACTTAGCTAATCAATTTGTGGGTATCTGTGGGGTGCCGAGGCGCTAGTGACTGGGGGTATGGTCGGGTGGTCGGGGAACTCGTTTCAAATTTGGGATGGCAGTCCCGGCAGGTGAGGGTTCCACCCAGCCCTGGAGCCAGGCATCAAGATTTGGGCCCCTGCCAAAAAGACATGGCAGCTCCTGGAATTTTCAAGGTTGCCCGGCAGGGGGACTGCAGAGCGTGTGGAGCGCTCGCGCAGTCCAGATCCATCACGACAAGCCATCACGACATCCCAAATTGGATCCCGGGCAGTCCATTGTTGACTTCGAAGATGGGGCGGAATGGCAACGGGCAGGGCAATGCCGGCCAATCTTGGCCGGGAAGCTGGTGCTCCGATCACGTCTCCCTTCAGACGGGCTTTTTCTAGAATCATTGTTGCGATTGGAATGAAGAACGAGGCTCCCTCAGGGCTGCTCCCAAAGGAGAAGATTCGGGGGGCTTTTGCGCTACTGGCCCGTCAGCGAACAAGGTTGGACTGGACACAGCCTCAGGACGCCGAAGAGGGCTGGACAGTCGCGGATCCTGACGCTTTGCTTGCTTTTATCCCGGCCATCGTCGCAAGGCTTCGCGCATTGGCGTTCTGTCTGGTTTTTGTTTGTGTCCCTTCCACGTTGGTTTTTCTGTTGCGCAATTAAACGTTCATTCCGCCTTTGGACAGACACTTCCAGGTTGCTCATCAACGTCGTCAAAGACAGCGCCGAGGCCGAGTGTGCACCCGTCGCCGCATGTTGTGCTAGTAATCGCGCGGGCTCGTCCAGGAACCCAGCTCGACACATCGACCAAACCCGTGTTGCCCATCTACAGCGCCAATGGCCGGCCTCAGGAGGATACGGGGGATTCTCCCGGCAGCGCTACTCGCGCTGATGCTCGTCTCAGCATCGCTAGCCGACGACACAGTCGACTTCAAGCTGTACCCGGAGGGGTCGCAGGATTGCCTGTACAAGGCGGCCGACAGCTCCAAGTGCAAATCCGGTACCGTGACCGCGACAAATTCGTGTTTGTGCCGCAATGGCGGAAACTTCATCACGGCCGCGGCGGCATGCATCGGCCGATCGTCTCGAAGCAACCTGACAAAGGTCTACGGAATCATGAAAGACGCGTGCGATTTCTCGGAGACGCCCATCACTGTCAGCCAGGGCGACTTCATGGAGGCTGCCGACGGCACTACCTCGACGACTTTGAAGGCAAGTTCGACCGGGCCCCGGACCTCGAGCTCAACCAGCGCACCGAGCAGGACCAGCGCGACGACCACCGCGACGACCACCGATACCATGACCAGTGCAACCACCTCGAGCACTAGTACCGGCACACCAGCCCCAACAACACCGCCTGAAGAGGGAGAAAGCGCAACCATATCCACGGGGGCTATAGCGGGGATCATAGTCGGCGCGATCGGAGGGCTCGCATTGCTCGGTGGGCTTGGATACTTTCTCTTCCGGCGCAGAAGGAAACTCGGCGAAGAGTCTCACCCGATGCTACCGCAACAAGCACACCTCTCGGCGGCGCCGTCCGGCCATGATTCGACTGCGTACTACAGCAGCCCTCCAAGTACGGCCGGCTGGCCGAAGAAGGACTGGGGGGCTTCGGGCGACCCCCGGTACAGCGGCTTCAATTGGGAGTCGCCGGCGCATTTGGCGTACCCTGCTGGCGCGTTGGCTCCGTCGCCGCCCTTGCCGATCCAAGAACTGGACGGGGTGCAACATTTCCCCCCGGGCTCGACCGAGGCGCCGGCTGAGATGGGCGGGACGCCCGTCGTGACAACACCACCACCGCCCACGAATACGCAGTATCAGCCCTACAACGCTGGGCAGCAGTATCCAGGGTCGGGGTGGAGTCAACCCCAGAGGTAGCGCGGGGGCTACGTTCCGGGAGCGGTTGAAAGCGGCGGTGAGCCGGTGCAACAGAGGCGCTGGACTCGAGGGACAAATGTGGTAATTATGACGGTGGCGATATTCTTTTTTGTATGTTCATATATCTGAGCAGCCAGCACCCGGGGGCGGTCAACCCCACGGCGCCTGGCTGGCTGACTCGGTGGGCTTCTTTTCCATGTAGCGTGCGTGGGGTTTGAACTTTTGGTCACAAGGACAGTGGCTTGCTGGCGCTTGGTCGGAAATCCCAGGTTTTACTGGCGGGACGAATGGGTGCGCGCAGCAAAAGCCTGCGGGAGTTTTTTCGAATTGAATACCCTGATTTGACCTTCGCAACTCGCCGGCATATGCGGGGTCTTGCTTATTTGCAAACTGCATGTGCTGCGTACATGATGCTAAAGACCATCGGAGAGAGGTTGACGATGACATCCATCTGCAATCAATCTGTGTGTACCTATGTTGCACGGAAGCATCTCCGCAACACTGTTCCAGCTCCTCTGCGCTAAGACGGCCCGGGTCAGAGAAGCTGCTAACCATGGAACACCTCCAACGTCAGCGTTGAGTGGATCATCCGCCTAAAAGCCAACCCCTCAGCAGTGCAGTGCCCTGAGAGTGCTTGCCTGTCTGTGGCGGGTGGGTTTCCAGGTCCACCCGTGTCTCCCCTCTGCACCTGCAAAAAGGGCGTCCGGGTATCTCTCCCGAGACACTTGCATCCCGTCTCTTTTAACTCTCGCACGCACGCACGCACAAGCACCTCGAGACCGCCGTCTTCCGGAGCCAACCCCGCCCAGCCCACATCGATCGATTGGCATCCGGCAGTCCTACCTTGGCTTGCTTGTGGGTTGCACAGATCCGCTATTCCCTTCTTTGGATGGCTTCCTCTAGATCCAATTGTCGGTGAAGGCGGGAGGAGGACCACTGAGACCGCTGAGCGCTTGCTTGGAGTGTGAAGGAAGTCTCCGCTCACGGATTCTGCATCCGGGCCAAGGACCACGGGCCACACTCGTCGGCGGGTTTCGATTCAGTGGTTTATATACACCCCTTGTGTCCGCCCCCCTTGTCAGTGTTGTCAGGTCTCTTGGGTAGCACCTCCTGGTTTTCTTTGTTTCCCACCTTCAATTGACACCCAGGCATCTACCTATCTATCTCTCTTGTTTTGAACATCGCCTCCCTCAGCGTCCCCCCCCTCCATGTCCGCTGTCTCGCTTGATCCCGGATGGCGGGACAGCCCGTGGTGGCCCTGTTACAACTGCTGCCGGGAGATCTGGGTGCGTTCAAGTTACACCAGATCCGATCTTGCAACCTTCCCACCCCCTCTCTTCCCGCTAACAAGTACCACAGATACCTTCACTCGGGCAATTTAGCCCCCAATGCCTCGGTGTCATCGGCCACATCCCTCTTTGGGTTGCCGCCCTGACCGTTGCCCTCCGTTATGGTCTTGGTCCGGCCTGGAATGCCTACCGCCCTCTTTGGCTGCGCAGGTTCGCCCCTGAGGAGAGCGCATCTCCATCGGCTGTCCTTGACCAGGAAACTGGTGCCACATCAACATCCCGTGGCAAGTCATGGACCGCTTGGAATCTCACTCTTTTGTTTCTGAGCGCGGGTGCCGCCGTTTCAGGCGCCGTCAGTGCGATTGCCTGGCCGCAACACGCCCAACTGTATCTCGTATCTGTCTTTCCAAGTGTAAGCCCTCGCATCATGCCCCCCAGAAACTTTCTCCGTTAGTTGCTAACTGGTGGTTCAAAAAGATCATTTCAGGTCTTATCCTTACGATTGAACGGCCCCGTACTGTCCCAGGGGCTGTCTTCTTCATCAATAGCGTTCTTTTGTTTGTAGAAGCGACTCTACTCGCCCTCATGCCCCACGCATCCTCTGGTGGCTGGCCGCAAGTTCTTACTTGGACGATCGGAGCCTGCTTGCCCCTCGCATCCATCATCATCATGCTCAACATGCCCCTGAGGGATCCACTACTGGATAGTACCGGTATTGGAAAGCCGTTCACTGAACCGACCAACACGGTCCGCAGTCCCGAGGACGCTATTACGTTATGGCAGTGGATGAGTGTCTCCTGGATGGCGCCTCTCATCAGACTCGGTTATCAGAGACAGCTCCAAAACGAAGACGTCTGGTTTCTTGCATACGAATTCCAACACAGCAGACTCCACACGTTGTTCCGAGAGTTGACCGGCACCGTCTTCGTCAGGCTGCTCAAGGCCAACGGTTTCGATCTGATTCTCACAACCGCACTCGGTGTTCTAGAAATGTTACTCGAGCTCGCAGAACCTGTCCTGCTCAAGCAGCTGCTCGGTGCGCTCACCTCCAAACAGCCGAACATCAGGACTGCTATTGTCTACGCCGGAATTACCCTGTTTGCACGCCTGGTCAAAACTCAATTGGGCGTGTTCAGCCTTTGGTTTTCTCGACGCAACTATGAGCGGTCTCGGGGTGAGATGATCACCATGATCCACGAGAAGACGCTTAGGAGGAAGGCCTTTACATTTCCCAGCAGCCAAGAGGTTACCCAGGAACAAACTGAAACAGAGCAGCCGGAGCCTCCTTCGGAAGGCATCTCCACGTCAACAACTCTAACCGATGACGACACCAGCAACCATGACGATGACGACGACGCCGATTCCAACAGCAGCTCCAAGCCGTCAAAGTTTCAAAAGTTGAGATCCTTGGTCTACCGCGGCTACACCAAACCCAATGCCAAACCACCGGCACCAACCCTCCCAACCCCTCAACCTCAAGACCCCCCCACCGCCTCCCCCGCATCAACAGGCAAGATCCTCAACCTCCTCCGCAACGACGCCTACGAAGTCGCCCAACGCTTCTGGGAAGCCCCCAATCTCACCACCAAACCCCTCAACTTCCTCCTCTCGCTCGTCCTGCTCTGGCGCATCCTCGGCCCGGCCTCCCTCTCGGGCATCTTGGTCCTGCTTGCGGGCATGGCCGTCAACGTCTTCCTGATGCGCCTCCTCCTGCGCGTCGAGCGCGTCCGCCGCGAGGTGACCGACACCAAGCTCCAGCGCACCAGCCAGTTCGTCGAGGCCATCCGCCACCTGCGGTGGTACGACTGGCAGGGTGCCTGGCTCGACACCATCATGGAGAGCCGCCGCGCCGAGCTGGGGAAGCGCGTGCAGAGCAACGTGGTGATGAAGGGTATTGCCACCGTCAACTCGCTCGCCGCCTACCTGTTTCCCGTTGCCGGCTTCTGGGCCTACACGGCCATCGCCGGCAGGGAGCTAACTGTGGATGTCGCGTTTCCGGCGCTCGATTTGTTTAGCATGCTGCAGAACAGCCTGAGGGAGCTGCCGGATCTGGTGACGGTCTTGTTGAATGCGAGGGTGGCCATGGCCAGGATCGAGGGTTTTATGCGAGAGCCGGAGAAGGAGGACTTTTTAGAGGGGGATGATGAGGTTGAGGTCGGACCGCCTGGGGACTTGGAGATTGTGGTGACGGACGCCTCGTTTTCTTGGCCGGGGTCTGCGAAGAGTGTGCTGAGGGACGTGTCGGTTGTGTGCAAGCCCGGGTTGACGGTGGTTTGTGGCAAGGTCGGCGTCGGCAAGACGGCTCTGTTGCAGGCGATTCTCGGCGAACTGGACCAGCATACGGGGGAGAGGGCCGTGCCGCGCGAGATGGTCGGGTACTGCGCCCAGACGCCCTGGCTCGAGAGCATGAGCATACGGCAGAACATTTTGTTTTCGGCTGTCTACGACAAGCCCCGGTTCGAGCAGGTTATTGACGCTTGCTGCTTGCGGGACGACCTCGACAAGTTTCGCTGCAAAGACCTGACGTTGATTGGAGAGAACGGCGTGGGACTGTCGGGAGGTCAGAGAGCGAGAGTCGCCCTGGCGAGGGCTATCTACAGCCAAGCACGCATCTTGCTCCTGGACGACCCCATCGCGGCATTGGATCACCATACCGCAACGGCTATCCTGCAGAATCTCTTTGCAGACAAGAACTCGCCGCTGACGGCTGGCCGGCTTGTCATCTTTGTTACCCATCGTGTGGACATCGTCACCCCGTACGCCTATCAGGTCATCGAAATTGCCAATGGCGGCCGGGTGGAGACGTTTGATAGGAAAGAACTGGAAAACAACGAGGAGGAACTCGAGCATCTAGCCAAATTTGCTAGTGCGGCCGTTCCCCCTGAGGATCAAGATAACGCAGCGGCGGCCGTTGACGAGGATGAGCCGATCCCCGACAAGTTCATCGAAGACGAGCACCGCGTTCACGGAGGCGTCTTGGCCTCGGTGTATTGGCAGTATGTCAAGGCTGGTCGACTTCGCTGGTGGCTCACCATGTTCGGGTTCTTTGTTCTTTTCCGCGTTTTCCGGATCGGCTACTTTTGGTTCCTAAAAGAATGGGGCGAGGGGTACAGAGACACTCCAGGAGATGTCCATGGCGTCCATCACGTTGGTTTCGGCGGGGGTGCGGAGGAGGACTTGCAACATGTGGTTGCCTCACAGAGTATCTTCCAGGGGCGTGCGACCTCAGAGGAGCAGAGCTGGCTCGACCTGGGGCGATACTTGCCTCCTCCCAGCACTGATGTACGGCCGTGGATCTTGTGGTTTCTGATCTTGTCACTTGTCCAAGTGCTCACCCAGGCCCTCTCGGACGTGGCGCTTGTGGTCATCATCTACAAAGCTGGCAAGAACCTTTTCGAGAGGGCCATGCAACGAGTGGCCAACGCCACGTTCCGGTTTTACGATGTCACACCGGTCGGCCGGCTGATGAACCGGCTGACGTCGGACATTGGCACCATCGACGGGCAGATTGCATCGCAGCTAATGTCTGTCGCATGGTACTCGCTCGGCTGGCTTTCCTCGATGGCCGTCATCTCCACGGCGACACCGTCGTTCCTGGTCATCAGCATCATCATGACGGCCGTCTTCGTCTTTGTTTTTGACCGCTTCCTACCGGCCTCCCAGTCTCTCCGTCGGCTCGAGACAGTCTCCCTCTCGCCGCTCATGTCCAACTTTGGCACCCTCGTCGAGGGATTAACGACGGTACGGGCTTTCCGGGCCGAACCGCACTTCCAGAACCGCATCATCGCCAGCACCGACGCCTTCCAGAAGATGGACCACATCTACTGGTCCCTTCAAGCGTGGCTTCAGTACCGGTTCGACCTGCTCTCGGCGCTCAGCACCTTTGCCTTGACCCTCACGGCCATCCTCTCGGGACTTTCCAGCGGCACCGTCGGGTTCGTTCTCGCGTCTGCATCCAGCTTTGTTCAGTCCACCCACAGCCTCTGCCGCCGTTACGGCGAGATGCAGATGCAGTTCGTCAGCGTCGAGCGCGTCATTGAACTCTTGGGTCTTGACCAGGAGCCACACGGGACCGTCATCCCGCCGGCCTCGTGGCCGGCGTACGGGGACGACATCGTCTTTGACAAGGTCACCCTCCGCTACGCGCCCAGCCTCGACCCCGTCCTGACAAACGTAAGCTTCACCATCCCCGGAGGCGCCAACGTGGCCGTCACGGGCCGCACCGGTTCCGGAAAGAGCACGCTCGCGCTCAGCCTGCTCGGCACACTCCACCCGGACGCGGACCCGGACACGGGCGGCGGAAGCATCCGCATCGGCGCCGTCGACCTCGCGACCGTGGACAAGCACGCGCTGCGGCGCAACATCACCTTTGTCGCGCAGGACCCGGTGCTGTTCCCGGGCACGCTGCGCGACAACCTCGACCCGCTCAACGAGCGCGACGAGTCGGAGCGCGCCGACGTCCTGCACCGCGTCCTGGGCGGCGGCGGCGGGCCGGCGGGCTCCTCTTCTTCTGCATCGTCCTCCTCCTTTTCGCTCGACAGCCGCGTCGACGGCGGCGGCAAGAACCTGTCGCAGGGCCAGCGCCAGCTGGTCGGCCTGGGCAGGGCCATGCTGCGGCGCAGCCCCGTGGTGGTGCTGGACGAGGCCACGGCGTCCATCGACGCCGACACGGCCGGGTATATCCAGCGGCTGCTGCGCGAGGAGCTGCGGTATAGTACGGTGATTACCATTGCACACAAGGCGGAGGCGGTGGAGGATGCCGATTTCGAGGTGGTGTTGGATCGCGGGATGGTGGTGAGGGCTGGGCCGCGGGGCACGAGGTTGATGCAGGGGGTCACGGGTGTGATGTGATAGGGTTGGGGGTTGGTTTCAAGGTTGGTTGTTTGGATGGGGTTGGGTGGGTTACAGCGGTTTTGGGAGAGATAAAAAAAGTAGATTGTTAGATGGGTATGGACGAAGTAGCGTTTTTTTTTTTGGGTGTTTTGGGAGTTACTGTTAGCTTTCTTTCTTTGCTTGCAGACACTATTGATGAAACATCTCGACGATGCAGCTTCAATGAAACATTTGGCCGATGCAAATTTGATGAAACATTTTGGCGATGCAGCTTCGATGAAACATTTGGCGATGCAGCTTCGATGAAACATTTAGACGATGCAGCTTTGGATCGGGGTTTGTGGCTGCTTGGTTTGTGATTGATGAACGCACGGTTGGGGGAGCTTGTTGCAGAAACAGTATGTAGGTAATACCCCTGACCCCTATCTGGCCCCCTTTTTCGCCCTCGGTTTGCTGCTCCATTTCGTCTTGTTGGTTTCATAGATACTTGTACGACATGACCTACATATGTACATACCTAGGGAATTTCCGATCAAGGACCCCCACAGGTCAACATCACATTCGAGCAAACAACGCTCGCTCTGGCAACAAGGCCAGCCGTCTCCCAACACGTCACCGCCCCACAACGTGTAATGGTTTTCAAAACATCTCTCCTAGATCGCACGGATGTGATCAGTAAGCCCTGTGATTATTGAAGCTCGAGATGGTCACTGCCTGGGGTTGTTGTCCGTGTCAACGCATCTGGGTGAGTGTTGGAGGTGTCTAGTACGTGAATAAACTGTACCGATGATGGTACAAACCTATTCTTGTGGGGAGATCAAAGGAAGGCGGCGGCATTCCAGTCCTCAGAGTTTGCCCTCAAAATTTAGGTAGTCATTCTTTAACGGTCCAACACCCGACCCATGCAAGTTTCCTTTCAAAGGGCCAGCGGCCAGCTTCGTCCTTGCTGGAATGGGATGGGTAGTATTCTCTGGCTGATGAGTTGGCTGTTTGCAAGCGCCTGCCAGCAGATTACAGGGGCATAAGGGGATAGGTGCTGGTTGTCAGTTGACAGCAGGCACTATTTCCACTTCTTCCCAAGAGGGTGATAGGATGGTGGCTGAGATGCTGACGAGCAAGAGACTGTCGAGACACGAGGGGGTGGATGGCTTCGAGCTTATAAAGTTCTGGATGATCCAAGTCCCCGAGAGGAGTTTACGGCGCGGGAACTTGGCGTTGAGGGAAACATGCCGCCAAGAGACTCGCGGAGATCGAGCGGCGTTGCCGTATGCAGGCAAAGCAAGAGTTCCGGCAGGTCAGCCGGGAATAAAGTCATGCCAGAGCGGTACGCGCCGTGGTCAGACCGTGACGGCGGCACATCAACCGCCCGATCTCTGGTGTAAGCAATCAATCTGCCTGCGCGTCTCCTTGTCATCCCCCAAAAAGCCATCGTGTTCCACGGCATTGTTGGATTCAGAATCAATTTCCGCAGCCGATGCGCGCCGCTTTCTATTTTTGCGCATTTCGCGGGGAGATAAAATCGGCGGGTTCTTGTCGGTTCTTTGACAATAAAACCGAGCATGACCGAGCTGTCCAACAGAAGGGCATCTCGTGTTCGGCCAGAAATTTCCAATAAACCCGGACAACCTGCCGCTGCCAACAACGGCCGCCAGCACCGAGCCCATTTCGCGGTTTCCCGGTTTCCCATCACAGAGGGTCACAATGGGAACGTTGCAGGGCTAAAATATTGGCGGCAGCCACTTGGGCCAATCAAGCCTCGCCCAGCCACACCATGGCCGTGGTTGGATGCATGTGGTCTCACCTGACTGGCCACTCAGATGAACGGGCGCCTTCCCCCTGCCTTCAAGTCTGCCTTCAAGCCTTCCCGGCGAGAGAGAGAGCGAGCGAAATTTCCAGGTTGAGGCAGGAACAAGAAAAAAACAAGAGCCAGCCACACCCACCCTTTTCCCTCCCTCCGCTGGGTCCACTCCCTGCTCGTTGGTTCAACGGGATCATGATGCGGAACAAGACTTCCAAGGTTGCCATGGATGAAGTCAGCCAAGTGCTGCCGGGTCAATGGTTACCTTAGTTACCTGCCCCCATCCTGGCCCACCCGCCCAAATCCTTCAGTGGGCGATGGCGGGTTCCTGGCAGGTTCTGCATTCTCCTGCAGGGACTTGTTCGGATCAGACGGCCAGGTCGCACGGCTCAGGTGCCACGCTCTGTGGCGCCCAAGCGCGAGGATGCGTCCGACGTTACCACCGCAATCTCCACGCTTCCATCGCTTCCATGCGTGCCCCCGTTTGACAGGCCCCTCGGCCTCCATCGCCAACGGGTCCAAGCTCTCTGGGGTATGGCTGAACCGGTTCCCCCGTCCGTGTGGAGCTGCTGACCCCTGGTTCGTTGCCCAGGGAGCCCAGCGCCCCTAGCGCGGCCCAGCTCTGTAAAAAGGTCGAAGCTCGTATTCCCGCCGTTTTGGGCATAGCGTGGGTAACCAGGTTAAGCGTCTAGTTCCCAGGAGAAGCCATCAGCCCATCGATGACTGCGTGACTGCCCGCCCCCCCCCGGAGCAGGCGGTGGCGGGATGGGGTGAATAAAGACCTCGCGACTCCTCGAGCTCCCCGTTTCCTCTGTTTTCCTCTTTTCACCACCACGTCTTTGAATAATACACATTAATACACCTTCGGGTCCCGCAGTCGCTCGCTTTCAGCCTGCCTTTTTGAACATAGTTCCATTCGCTCATAAAAACCCTAACCGCCAATATGCGCACCTCTATTCTCTCTCTCGGCGCCCTCGCCATGGGGCTCGTCAGTGCCCACGAGTACCCCTACTGCGTAAGTGATACTGTCCGTTGGGACCTGTCATATGTCCGGACACTAACATCCGATCCAGGAGGCCGACAACTGCTACAACGAGTTGACCGACAAGCGGTTCGCTGATGAGGCCAAGGCTTTCTGCCCCGAGTTCCTCGCTGGCACCACCACTGCTGCCTCGGCCATCCCCACCAACTTCGAGAACTGCGAGGGCAGCGTCGCGGCTGTCAGCTCGGCCTGCTCGTGCATCACCTACAGCGACACCCCCACCTCGACCGCCCCTCCCACCACCGAGTCCACCAAGGAGGCCACCACCACTGAGGTCCCGGAGACGTCCACCACCGAGGCCCCGGAGCCCACCACCACCGAGGAGCCTGAGGAGTCTACCACCGAGGCTTGCGAGGAGACCGAGACCGAGGAGCCCGAGTCCAGCACCTCGACCACCAAGTGGACTACTTCCACCCTCACCACCACCACCACTCGCACCATCACCCAGTGCCCTGAGACCGTGACCGACTGCCCGGCCCACAGCACCAGGGTGACCACCGAGATCATCGTCACCACCACCGTCTGCCCCGTGACTGACGAGCCCGAGGGACCCACCACCACCGACTCCCCCAGCTTCGTCCCCTCGTCCACCGAGTTCGGCACCATCACCATCCCCTCCACCAGCCGCGGCCCCCAGCCCACCAGCTCCGTCCCCGTCACTGCCGGTGCCGGCCGTGCCGTCCGCGGCGTCGAGGGCATTGCCGCCGTTGCCGGTCTGTTCGCTGCCTTCCTTTAAAGGGCTGGTCGTAACGACGAACGGTGCTGCTTGAAGGAGATGTTTTCTCGTCGCCTTTTGGAAACTCGAGGCAGCCGGATAATGTCAAAGAGGGGTGTGATGAGGATATGATGATGGAAGAAGAAGGGCTGCGTTAATCTTTTTGGCGGATGTTTCACACGACTCGGAATGTAATCATGAGCGGTATGGTAAATACATACCCCCCGTGTTCAATTCTTGTATATAGATCTATCGATACCTATAATGGATGTGTCGGGTTTGTCGTGCTTGCTTGTCTTGCCGACCGCTCGGTCACTGTCCATCTATTGCCTACATGATGGTTTCCCATACCAAGCTCCTCCCATGTCCGTGTTCTATGTTGTTCCCAGCGATCGGCGTCGTGTTACCGGTGCAGCGGCGCAGTGGCACCCCAGCGAGATACTCTCTTTGGATGTTTCTGGCGTGTGACGGGTTACGCGTGCTGTGTGAGCTACTTGAGCCTCAATGATCTTGCATCGGATCGTTCCGAGTCCTTGTCGATCTGAGTCCCAACATTGCCTGCTAGCGTCGCTGATCTGTCTGCCGCCAAGCGAGGAGTGTTACGATCGTCTCCGTTATCACGGGCGATTCCGAGGCAATCTTGCCCTAAACCGGCCGCTCAGCCTCGCTGCACCATCGATAGTTGCTTCAACATCGTCTTGGAACGTCGGTAACCTCCGTTTTGAGGGCCATCTCTTCCTCGTGGCGCGGGCTGGGCCGGAGTGAAATGCGGAGAAGAGCTCCGTGGAGGGGATGTTGGGAATGGAAAGTTAGTGGATATCTCAGCGCGGACGGATAGGGGGTGAAGGAGGGTTTGAATACAGACTTGAGCGACTCAAAGTTGGATATAACGACGGACTTGGATCGAAGGGGGTTCAGGTAGGTGGCCTAGAGATTATGTTGAGTCGTCTATTAGTTGGTATGAACAGCTGTTTTCTTGAACACTATGAAAATGGCGTAAATAAGAGACAAGAGTAGGGTGTCACCATGACTATATCAAACAGTACCTTTCCATGTGATCGGGTTCATTATTAATAGCCGTCACCATGCTAGAAACCGTTGTTTGGGCTGTTGAAGATGCCGCCCCAAGTGCCGAACAGCGACGCCGATCTGTCATGCATATACACCTTTTGATTTCCAACTACACGTGGCGACGATCACCCACCCGGCACTCCTCCCTGTCCATAGCTGAGCGTTGCTAATCAATGTTTCGAATTCCCACCACTGTGAATAGATTAGCCATCTCGGAGATTTCCCGCGAAGGGTTGGATCTGAGAGCCGGCAAGGGTCAAACCTGGGGAAACACGGCTAGGTAATTAACATGCGCACGCCGGATGTCTGCCATATGTGATGCGTCGTCATGGGCGGGGAGAGTCCCGGATAGGTAGCGGCGTATAACTTATGAGATTATTGCCGCCGCCGCCTAACTTCCCGCGGTTCTTGTCTTCTTGGGCCGCTGAGGCTCAACCACACGACTTGACTAGTTCAATGGCCGACGGTTGACAGGATGACTCTCCTCGCCCACCTCCTGCTTCTCTTTAGCATTATCTCGGCCACCTCGGCCGTCCCCCTCAAAACCCTCCACCAACTCTTCCTCAAAGCCGACGCCGACGCCAACGCCAACGCCACCCAATCCTACTACCCCTCCCTCCCCCCGAGCCTCGACCCCTGGTACCGCGCCCCAACAACCCACGACTGGACGCAAACCGACCCAGGCCAAGTCCTCAAGATCCGCCACGCGCCCCTCCTCAACCTGACGGTCCGCAACGCCCTGCGCGCCTACCAACTCCTCTACCGCTCCACCGACAGCGCCTACAACCCGTCCTGGGACGTCACCACGCTCTTCATCCCGCGCTGGCAGGCGCGCTGCTGGTCCACCGCCGCCTCGACCCGGTGGTGCGCGCACGCGCTCCTGTCGTACCAGCTGCCCTACGACACGTGCAACGTCGACGCGAGCCCGTCCTTTGGTCTGCAACTCGTAGGCGAGCCCTACGGCGAGGTCGCCGACGCGCTCGGGCTGGGCTGGTTCGTCGCCGTGCCCGACTACGAGGGCCCGCTCGCGAGCTATGCGGCCGGCGTCCAGGCCGGGCACGCCACGCTCGACGGCGTCCGCGCGGTGCTGCAGGTGGCTGGGTATTTTGGGCTGCGGATGGACGTGGCCAAAGTCGCGCTCTGGGGGTATAGCGGCGGTGCGCTGGCGAGCGAGTGGGCGGCCGAGCTGGCGGGTCAGTATGCGCCCAAGTTGAGGATTGCGGGCGTGGCGCTGGGGGGGCTGACGCCGAATGTGACGAGCGTGACCGAGTATTTGAATGGACGGGAGGGGGCGGGACTGATTCCGCAGGGGCTGATGGGGATTGCCACGCAGCATCCGGATGCGTATCGTTGGATTGTGAGTCGGTTGAGGCCCCGGTTGAGGGGGTTGTTCTTGAGTGTGCGGAGGATGACGGCGGCGCAGGCGATTGCGACGTTCCAGTATCAGGATATCTATGGGTATTTCGTTGGCGGGTATCAAGATCTGCATACGCGGGTCATGCAGATGATGTACAATGTGGATGGGTATATGGGGTACCACGGGGTGCCGAGGATGCCCGTGTTTATCTACAACGCCATCAACGACGAGCTGAGCGATATCAGGGACGTGGATGAGCTGGTCGATAGGTTCTGTGGTGTTGGGGCCAACATTCTGTACCACAGAAACACAGTGGGCACCCACACGCAGGAGCTGGTCAACGGGAGACAGAGGGCCTTTGCGTGGTTGCGGAGTGTGTTGGACGGGAGTTATGATGAGGTGTACTCGTCGATGGGATGTACGATTCAGAATGTCACTTACAACATAGCGCCGTGGGTGGGATGGGGGTAGATCAACGAGAAAAACTGTATTCCGTGATCGAACTAGATGCCCTTACTTCATACTCTTTATTCACTCATTCCAACCCACCACGCTGACTCGCACAAGTAACTCCCAACCAGCCCGCAATCCAAGCCCATCCAACAACTCCCTTATTACTCCCCCTTCCCCTTCACCACCTTCCTCTCACTCCCCTTAACCCCCACCCCCAACACAACCAAAACCATCACCACCATCGGCCCAACCGCCGACGCAAACACAGCCCAATCAAACCACTCCCAGGCTCCCAACCTGACAAACACCTCCCACCCACCCACCGCCTGGACCGAGCTGACATGGTACACCACATCGCTCACGAGCATCCCCCAGCAGAGCAACTTCCACACGCGCAGGTCATCCACCAAATTCATGACGACGGCCTCGTTAAAGGCAAACATGAGCCACGCGCCGCCGAGCTGCGTGTACAGGAACTGGTTCGCGGGGCTGTACAGGGCCGGGTCGTGCGTGATTTGCGCGACGTACTCGGCCGGCGTGCGGAACGTCATGACGGCGCCGTTGAGGGCGAAGAGGGGCTCGAGGAGGAGGAGGAGGGTGAGGCGGTAGGCTAGGGGGAGGGAGGTTGAGGCTTTTATGGTGGTGGTGGTGGTGGGAGGGGCCATTTTGCGGTGGTTTTGGTTTAAAGGGTGGAATTGGTTTATTAGGGGGCTGGTAGTTGCTCTGGGTCACTGGGGATGAGGGGTTTAATTTGGTCAAGGTTGATGTTGAGGTTGAGGTTGAAAGAAGGAAACTGATGTAAGCTGACGATCTTTCAAAGAAATATGGGTACTGGCTTCGTGTCATTGGGTCAGCGCGAGGATAGTTATCAGTAATCCAGTACTAATTATTCTCTCGAGAGAAAATTGAGCATTGACTTTCTCTAGACCCGGAACGAGAATCATTCCAACGAGGACCGTAAGTATCTGTGAACTGCCAGATTTTCTCAAGCCATTCTCCAGCATACACAGACTACCTCATCGAATGACAAAACTAGCTCTCAAACTTTGCCGACTTTCCTGACCGCTTCATAAAGAACATCCCTACTAGGTTTTCTTCTGTGTCCGTAACGTTGAGAATAAAAAGTTCAAAACATCAACTCCCCGACAACCCCTTTTCAGCTCGCTGTGAGTTGACCAAATGAGGCAATTCGTTGGAACTCGGCCAGCAAACTGGAATTCCCCGCAAACCTCGATCCCGTCCCAGCCCCAGCAGCTTGACTTCTTTGGGACAAACTTTAAAGGAGGACAGAGTTGCTGAGGGAAGAAGCAAAGTGAGCCCCCGCAGTGTGATGGCGATCAGCTTCCAATCATTCGCCTGATGGAGCCCTGGACATGCGACGCACGTGAGGGCCCAAGCACCCCGGCGAGCCCAGCAGGGGCAGATCTTCTGGAAACCCCTTTTTTGCCCCTTCCCCAAGCCTGTTGGCCCCGGGCAGCCATGGCTCAGCATGGGTTTGATATGAAAAGGGGGGTTGAAATTTGCCATCCCGAGGCTGTGTTCAATGGTGTGCGTGGCTGGTGTCGTCAACTCGGGAACGCCTCCCGTTCCCGCTCATGAGACACAGCTCAGCTTTCCTCCCGTGGAACACGAGGCGGGGCAATATCCGTAACTAATTCGGGGGCACAATGAAATCGCCAACGGGCCTGTTGGGCCATCTCGGGCAATGCCTGGAAAGCAGAGGCAGACCGCCATATCCCATATCCGCAGAATACCGCTGGCCTGCAAGGATACAGATGGCGAAACGTGCCTGGTTGCTTTTTTGCGACGCAAGCGACATCTCCTTTCCCTGCCCGGCCGGGTGCCGGATATCTGGGTACTGAAGGGGACCTGTGACCTGCGGGGCACCGATCCCTGTGTCATCATCACCAATCTCCCTCCTGCGCTTCCATTCTCTTGCCGCTTGGCCCCTGTGTTGGGGACAATCACTGTTGGGTGTTCGGAGTAATCTCCTCGCATACGGAGTTCCCGTTGCTAAATTTGGCTGCCGGCAAAACGGCAGTGCGCCTGTTGCATGTTGCGCCTGAGCACCTCGAGAGCGCTTGACCCGGATTCGCAGTCGGGTTCTCGATTCGTAGGTTTGCGTTGCGCTTGTCAGGGAACGCTAATGAGCAAGGTGGCAGTGGTGGGTGTTGACAACTGCGGGGCTTTTTGGTTGCTCAGGTAGTTAAACCTGGAAGCCGCACCGTCACGCCCTGGTCCACCGGGGCGGTTTCGAAGTTAGCGTCCCCAGCCTGGCCCGCACCACAACCCTCCCGCTGTCCGCCCGATCCGTCACCTCGACTTGGGATTCGACCTGAACCAACTTGGGCGGCAATTCCAACCCGCCGTGGCATCAAATCAGCCATATTCCTCTTCATCCTCGAACTTCCCTTGACCCCCCCTTCTCCGGATCCCGTCTTTTGCTTTGCACCATCCCGCAACCGCGACAGCATCGACCTTTAGCGGCCGAGGCCTCCCCCATTCGCAACCATGTCGTGGAAACTGACCAAGAGTATGGAATATCTCCCTCCTGCACGTCCTTGCAGCTTGCACCGCTGCGCAATCGACTCGGTTGAATCGATGTTATTTGCGTATCATCGTGCGCGCGCGACCTTACTGACAACAACACTGCACTAGAGCTGAAGGAGACCCATCTGGGCCCCCTCACCAACACCTTCTCCCGAAACCCCTCTACCGCGACCATCGTAGAGAAGGACGACAAGAGCCTGGGCGCCATTTCCGGGACAGCGACTCCCACAAACGAGAGCACTATCGGTATGCCCCCGATTCTTTCCCTGCTTGCATACCGCTCGTCATGTGTGTTGACTGTCGTTCCGCAGAGGCCTCGGAAGCCCTCTCCCAAGCACCCGTCGTCAAGGCCCCCAAACCCGGCATCCTCGTCGTTACCCTCCACGAAGGCCAGGGCTTTTCGCTCCCGGAACAACACCGAAGTGCCTTTGGCTCATCCCATACCGGCAACTCGCTGTCGACCGGAAATGCGCTCAATATGGCGGGTTCTGTGCGCCCCTCGTCCTCGTCCCGGGCGGCGGGGTTGGCGGGCGGCCGGCCCCAAACTTCGGGCGGATTTAGCGGCATCCCGACGAACCACGGCCGTATCTCGACCAAGTACATGCCCTACGCCCTGATCGATTTTGACAAAGTGCAGGTTTTTGTCAACTCGGTCGAGGGCAACCCCGAGAATCCGCTCTGGGCCGGGTCCAACACACAATACAAGTTTGACGTTTCAAGAGTGACGGAACTCGTGGTACATCTCTACATCCGAAACCCCAACGCCACGCCGGGCTCCGGGCGGAGCCAGGACATCTTCCTCGGCGTGGTCCGCATCAACCCCAGATTCGAGGAGAAGCAGCCGTACGTCGAGGACCCCAAGGCTAGCAAGAAGGACAGGGAGAAGGCCGCGGCCGAGCACGCCAGCCGGGAGCGCGCCCTGGGACACAACGGTGTCGAGTGGGCCGACGTGCAGTACGGCACGGGCAAGCTCAAGATCGGCGTCGAGTACGTCGAGAACCGAGCCGGCAAGCTAAAGATTGAAGACTTTGAGCTGCTCAAGGTGGTCGGGAAGGGCAGTTTTGGCAAGGTCATGCAGGTGCGAAAGAAGGACACGAGCCGAATTTACGCGCTCAAGACGATCCGGAAAGCCCACATCATCTCGAGATCCGAAGTGGCCCACACGCTGGCAGAGCGGTCGGTGCTGGCCCAGATTAACAACCCCTTCATCGTGCCGCTCAAGTTCACGTTCCAGAGCCCCGAGAAGCTCTACTTTGTCTTGGCCTTTGTCAACGGCGGAGAGCTCTTCCACCATCTGCAAAAGGAGCAGCGTTTCGATGTTAACCGCAGTCGATTCTACACGGCCGAGCTGCTGTGCGCCCTCGAATGCCTGCACGGCTTCAACGTCATTTATCGCGACCTGAAGCCCGAGAATATCCTTCTCGATTACCAGGGCCACATCGCCCTCTGCGACTTTGGTCTCTGCAAGCTCGACATGAAGGACGAAGACCGCACCAACACGTTCTGCGGAACACCCGAGTACCTGGCGCCCGAGCTGTTGATGGGCAACGGCTACAACAAGACGGTTGACTGGTGGACCTTGGGTGTGCTGCTCTACGAGATGTTGACGGGTCTCCCGCCATTCTACGACGAGAACACCAATGAGATGTACCGCAAGATTCTCAGCGAGCCGCTGCACTTCCCCGGCCACGAGGTTGTGCCGCCGGCGGCCAAGGACCTCCTGACGAAGCTGCTCAACCGCGACCCGCAGCAGCGCCTGGGAGCCAACGGGTCTGCCGAAATCAAGGCGCACCCCTTCTTCCACGCCATCGACTGGCGGAAACTGTTGCAGCGCAAGTACGAGCCCGCGTTTAAGCCGAGCGTGGTATGTACACACCCGTTATAATCGAGAGAGCCAGCCAACGGAGACGATGCTGACAAGATTGATTCTAGGTGGATGCCCTCGACACGGACAACTTTGATCCCGAATTCACTTCGGAACCGCCCCAAGATTCGTTCGTGGAGGGGCCAGTGCTCTCCGAGACACTGCAGAACCAGTTCACTGGTTTCAGCTACAACCGCCCGATCGCCGGTCTCGGAGATGCTGGCGGTAGCTTGAGGGACCCATCCTTCGTGGGCAGCATCAATGGCAGCCTGAGATGAGGTGTCGCGCCATGAAGGTCGCTCCGGCGACACAAGTGTGGCAGGGCATACATGTTGTGTCGCCACCATGAAGGGGAGATCAGGCAAATGGGGTGGGGATGTTTCGACACGGGGATTCGGGTGAGACACAGACCTGGCACACCACTAGCGTAGCCAAGACTTGTCTGGGACTCAGCGATTGCAAACACAAAACCAAAGTGCTTTCAAGCGGAAAGCGGCTACCAAGCATTTCACATTTTTCACATTTTGGGGGTCGGGCATGGTCATTGGGGATTTTCTGTTTGGTACTTTTCCCTCCTTCGGCTGTTCTGGTTCTCGGGCTGAAGGGTGTAGAATACGCTCCGCAACAACTCAACGGGCCGAGCAAAGGCAAAATCTCTCTCAAGACTTGGCAGCAGCATTGCATTTGCATTGGATCGCATCCTGAGTTTGTTCGTCCGAAGTCGGTTGAGGGGAGGGTTCAAGGGCCCTCTTTTCATGTTACCCACCTGCTCGACGTTCAAGGGGTGCGGCACTATTTATCCTGTCCATCTCCCGTCCATAACCCGTTACCCCCCGCGCTAACGACCTGATGAGGCTCTTATTCAGCGCGCCTCGCGATTTGGCTAAATCCGCGGTGGAGAGCAAGCAGAGGAGGGGCGTTGACACATTTGTTGTGAAGGTGGGGCATACTTATCGCCGCGCATGTGTGGTGACGTCCCCCAAGTCTGCATGATCGTCGTGGTTTGAGCATGACGGTTTTTTTGCCGGCTGTTTTTTTATAAAACCCCTCACAAACCACTAGGACTTGTCGTGATTCTCTCAAGTTTTTTGTGTTGACAGTGTATTTCTGGTAAGTACTCTGTATGTGCCTCTTTCTCTCTGGTCCTGAAACCAACAACCATGACCTCCTCCTTTGCTGCGCCGATAACGTCAGTCAGCGCCCAGTGCAACACTTTGGTCCCGCAATGCGGGGCACTCGAGCTCGCAGCTAACTAACACACAGCAGATCAACCACCCCACTTCCCCTGCCCGATACTTCCTGATCTCAACATTCCACGCATTCTGACAGATCCAACTATAGCAGGGAGAGAAAAACCATCACAGTAACACCTGGACCGAAAAGACCAACGACTCCCCAAACAGAAAGACTCCAAGATGGCCCCCGCAAACACCCTCCCCGCATGGGCCGAGCTGCAGGCGCACCACGACAAGGTCGGCAAGACCTTTGTGCTCAAGGACGCCTTCAAGTCCGACTCGGCCCGCTTCCAGAACTTCTCGACCAAGCTCACACTGCCCGCCGACATCTCGACCGAGTCCAATGGCACCGAGATCCTGTTCGACTTCAGCAAGAACCTCGTCACCGAGGACACCCTGAACCTCCTGGTCAAGCTCGCCGAGCAGGCCGGCGTCGAGAAGAAGCGGGATGCCATGTTTGCCGGCGAGAAGATCAACTTCACCGAGGACCGCGCCGTCTTCCACGCTGCCCTGCGCAACGTTGGCAAGGTCGACATGAAGGTTGATGGTGTTGATGTCATGAACACCAAGGGCGGCGTCAACGAAGTGCTCGAGCACATGCGCGAGTTCTCGGAGCAGGTCCGCAGCGGCGAGTGGAAGGGATACACGGGCAAGAAGCTTACCACCATTGTAAACGTTGGCATTGGAGGCTCTGATCTGTGAGTACATCTTCTCGTTTTGTATTTTGTTCTGGTCTTGCCGAGTCGTCCGAGAAAGACACTCTGACATGGGGTGGTGGATGACAGCGGCCCCGTCATGGTCACCGAGGCCCTCAAGCACTACGGCGCCAAGGACATGACGCTGCACTTTGTGTCCAACATCGACGGCACCCACATCGCCGAGGCGCTCGCCAACTCGGACCCCGAGACAACCCTCTTCCTGATCGCCTCCAAGACCTTCACAACCGCCGAAACCACCACCAACGCCAACACGGCCAAGACGTGGTTCCTCGAGAAGACGGGCGGCAAGGGGGACATCGCCAAGCACTTTGTGGCCCTGTCCACCAACGAGGCCGAGGTGACCAAGTTCGGCATCGACGCCAAGAACATGTTTGGCTTTGAGAGCTGGGTCGGCGGCCGCTACTCGGTCTGGAGCGCCATCGGCCTGAGCGTCGCGCTGTACGTCGGCTACGACAACTTCCACAAGTTCCTGGCCGGCGCCCACGCCATGGACAACCACTTCCGGAGCACCCCTCTCCGCCAGAACGTCCCCGCCCTCGCCGGCCTGCTCTCGGTCTGGTACTCCAACTTCTTCAACGCCCAAACCCACCTCGTCGCCCCCTTTGACCAGTACCTGCACCGCTTCGCCGCCTACCTCCAGCAGCTCTCGATGGAGTCCAACGGCAAGACCATCACCTCGGACGGCTCCCCGGCCAAGTACACGACGGGGCCGATCCTCTTTGGCGAGCCGTGCACCAACGCGCAGCACTCCTTCTTCCAGCTCGTGCACCAGGGCACCAAGCTCATCCCGACCGACTTCATCCTCGCGGCCAAGTCGCACAACCCCGTCTCGGACAATGTCCACCAAAAGATGCTCGCCTCCAACTACCTCGCCCAGGCCGAGGCCCTGATGGTGGGCAAGACGGCCGACGAGGTCCGCGCCGCCGAGGCCGGCGTCCCCGCGAACCTGGTGCCGCACAAGGTGTTCCTCGGCAACCGCCCCACCACGAGCATCCTCGTCGGCGGCGCCATCGGCCCCGCCGAGCTCGGCGCCCTGATCGTCTACTACGAGCACCTGACCTTCACCGAGGGCGCCGTGTGGGACATCAACAGCTTCGACCAGTGGGGCGTCGAGCTGGGCAAGGTGCTGGCCAAGAAGATCCTCCACGAGATTGACGAGCCCGGCGCCGGCAAGGGCCACGATGCGTCCACGGCTGGGTTACTGGGTGCTTTCAAGGCGTATGCCAACCTTTGATCATTTGGGATCTGGGGATGGATGGAGCTAACGATGGATACACACGTTCTCCTGCCGGTTTGTCGGCCTTGATTAGTTATTCTGGCAGCAGGAGGCAAGGTTAAAAATATCATGATTGCGAGCTGTTCATATGTTGATGGGTATGGGGGGGGGGGGGTATCTTCCTTCCATGTTGTGACACTGCCAATGGCCCCCTAAAAATGTATGTGAGAGAGAGAGAGAGAGAGAGAAAGTAAGAACGATGGTTTCATTTTTGCTATGCTAATCTGTCCGTGCCTGCCTGGCCCATCCATTCATTCCAATTGTTGTTGTCCACAAACCCTCCATGAGCAAAACACCACCACCCGCGCCTGGAGGTACCCTACCCAACCGTCCGTCCGTCCGCCCCAACCCATTGCATTTAAAACGAGGGAAAACCAACCAGCCGCCATTAATAATTGACCCACAATCTTTTTTCATAAGACACACAACAGACATAACACACAAGACATGACACAAACACCCATCAATCGAAAAAATTGTACAGAGATATAACACACAGAGAGAGAGAGGCGGAGTGGCGAGTGGGAACTTCCAAGTCAAAGAACTCATCGATTGGAAGAATTTCTTCGCCTATGGAAAGCTTCCTCTTTTTTTTTTGCTTTGTTTCGCGAGAGGCGATCGATCCGACCGACTGCTGAAAACCCGGCTGGAAAAAAAATTATATCCGCCGTTCCCCAAATTTCTTTTTGTGGTTTAATATCAACGCCTCCTCCGCATCCATCGAAACTTCCCATTTATCGTTCGTCCTCCATAAGTGTGTCCCGAGCAAATCACACGTTCGCGTGCACGCGCAGACCACTGTCTCTGGCACTATCCTCCTAGTGATAGTTGGTGCCCCAGCCACGAGGCGGGTTGCCGTAGTAACTGCCGGCAGCAGCAAAGCCCTGGCCACCGTAGCCGGCGCCGTAGCTGTTTTGGTGGCTTTGCGCGCCGCTGGCGCTCACACCGTAGCCGGCGGCGCCGGACTGCTGGGTGCCGTGGACGCCGTGGCCCTGCTGCTGCATGTGGCTGGGGTAGCCGTAGCCGCCCATGCCGAGACCGCTCTGCTGGTTCGATTGCGGAGGCGGGAGACCCGACTGCGACGGGCCGTTGTTCGCCGCGGAGCCAGGGCGGGCTGCAGCACTCAGTGACGGGCTCGGCCCGCCGGTAACCTTGGCATCGCCGAAGGGCTTCAGGTCGTCAGCCGCAGATGGGCCGGCGCCGGGCTGAGAGCCGGGCGCGTTGAACGATTGTGCGCCCTGAGACTGGTAGGCGGAGCCGCCGCGGCCAAATGCGTCGTGCACACCGCCGAATCCGCTGCCGAGACCCTGCTGGGCCGACTGGGTCGAACCAGCGCGACCATAGTCACCGAGGCCGCCGCCCACACCGCTATCACGGTGCCCAGCAGACTGGCCAAAGGCTGCCGCGGGAGATGAATATCCGTGGGGCCCCTGTGGGGTGATGCCATACTGGCTGGGCTGGTAGTTCACACCGCCCTTGCCATAGGGGCCGCCGCCATACGCGCCCTGGTTGTAGCCTCCCTGATAATTCATGTAGGCGGAGTAGTAAGGGTTCTGGTAGTAGGGATGGCTGCTGTAGGGGTAGTCGTGAGGCTGCTGGCCGTGTGACTGGGCCTGGGTGCTCGGGCCGCTCTGGGCCTGGCTGGTAGCTTGACCAGGGGTTGGAGTGCCGCTGATCTGTGAGTCGGCCGTGGTGCTGCCGCCGAAGCGCGACTGTCCGATCTGCGCACCGCTCTGGGGGTACTGGCTGAGGTTGTCGCTCTGGGGTACGTTATACCCGCTGAACGAACGCTGGGGCTGCGTCGACAGGGCATCCTGTTGGCCCTGCGCACCCTGCTGCTGACCGAAATTCTGGTTATAGTAGTTGAGGCGGTTCTGGTGATCCGCCGTGTAGTAAGACGAGTAATCGCTGGGGGCGGAGCTGAAGGGACCACCAGGTTGCTGCTGCTGGCTCGGCGGCTGCGCCGATTGCCCCTGGCCCTGGAAGCCACCCTCGAATTGGTTCTGTGTAGCCGAGGCGACGGCCGGCTGCTGGCCAAAAGGCTCGAAGGGCTTCGTAGTAGAAAACGAAGAGGACTCCTGGGAAGCAGGCTGGCCGAAGCGACCAAACTGCTGGTTGTTTTGCGCGACAGGCGGTTGTACGGTGGCTGGAGAGCGGACGATTAGGGACTGGCCTGCATATGATGCAGTGGGAGGGGAATGATGGAACATACTCTGCGAGGTCGAAGGGGTGTTGGCCTGGGGCGCGGTGGGCGCAGCGGCTAGAGATGGGTTAGTGGTGGAAGACCAAGACACTGTAGTCGGGTGAAAGCCCATACCGGCAGGTCCAGTAGGAATCTGAGAAGCGGCGGGCTTCTGGGCGGGGAATGCATCGGGAACAGGAGTGGGTTGGACAGGGGGGAGAGAGGTCCGGGGGTGGGCAACCGGAGAGTCTTCGGGAGGCTGGGGGCGAGTCTCGGGTTCTTCGCGGTCGCCGTCGACGTCGTCATCAAGCGGGCCATTCAGGCTGAAAGCACCAAACTGAACTGCGGCGCGGTCAACTTGGTCGCGGTTACCAGGCATGCGGACAGCTTCAAGCTGATCAAGCATGCGCCGAGGATGGTGGAGCGGTGTGCGAGACGCCGGCTTCGCGGCAGCAGCGGCCCGGGCGGTTTGGTGGTGCTGTTGCGAAGCCGAGAGAGGAGTGCCTGTAGAGCTGGGCGCCAAGCCCCGCGGGTCCCAAGAATCGGCAGCTTCGCTGGCAGCAGTTTCCGTCTTTGGAGGGTGAGAGTCGTCTTCGATCTGGTCAAGGTTCTGTTCGGTGAGTTGATCCTTCGAAGGCACCAATGCGACCTCGGGAACGACCACTGCGGGAACGGCCGGAACGGCCGGCACAACGGGAACCACAGGCGCGACTGCTTCGGCCGGAGGGGCGGGGGCTGTCTCCTTCTCCGGCTCGGGGGCCGGCTCCTCGACAGAGACGGGAGCTTCGGGCTCGGGCTCGGTCTGCTCAACAGCGGGAAGAGGGTCCATGACGGGTTCGGGACCCTTGATGGGGGCCTCCTTCGGCCTCGGGGCCGCCTTCGGGACGGTTGACTGTCTCAACATGCTCGCCCAGGTGGTCTTTGCGGACCCAGAGGTGGGAGCAGGCTTCGAAGCAGCGGGTGTGGTGCTCGGAGCAGCCGTTGTCGTCGTCGGAGCAGGAGTGGTCTCTGTCGTGGTAGGTTCGCCCCAGGCGGCCGACTCTTCGGTAGGCTTGGCGTTCCATTCAGATGCTTCTTCGGTCGGGACCGAGAGAGGCTGGGTGTCCTTGGTCCAAGTTCCGTTGGATGTGGCATGGGTCGACTTGCCACGCGTACCGCCGCGACCGCCGCGCTCGGTGGCTCTACCACGGCCACGACCGCTGTCAGCACCGCGGCCGCTGCGGGCATTCCGGGGGGTGCCCGCGGGGGCTGAATCGCCGGTGGTGGTCGTGAAGGTGTCGGCCTTGGCCTTGGGACGCGTGCGCTCCTTCTTCGGTTTGGAGACTTCGTCCCACTGTGAAATGGTCCCTATTGCAGCGACGAGCACGTGTCAGCGATAAGATGTCATCACAGGGAGTGTCGTAACTCCATGTAGCCTCGGGAAGAGCTCGGCGGTGCGAAATGGGGACGAGGATGGGATGAGAAAAGAGGCATCTGGGTGGCAGTCAAGCAAGGGAGCGCTAGGTGTCAACTTACCCTCAGCAATGCGGGTGACGGCCAGATCCTCGTCGCCCTCGGTCTCGCGCAGAGCAAAGAGGATGTCAACCTCGGACCAGTCGGGGAACATTTCTTGGATGACCTCGACCCTGCTGCCATACTGCCGCTTTAGTTCGCCGACCTCGCCCTCGTCCTCGAGTGTGGACAGAGGGGGGGGTGCATATGTGTCCAGCGTGGAATCGCCATTGGTGGCACCAGGCCGAGAGCCAGGGCGGCCTCCCCGAGTCGCGAAGCCGCCGCGACCGCCGCGGCCAGAGCCTCTGCCGCGCGAGGCAGCCGGTCGGGACTGTACCTCAGACATTGCTGAGATGTGTGTGTGTGAGAGAGAAATGTGGTGGATCGAAGAAAATTGGCGATCGAATCGCGCTGTCGACGGCAGACCACAGAACAATGGCGGTGTGGAAGAGAAGGCAAGAGAATTGAAGAGGATGCCGGATTGCGAAGGGAGATGGTTTTTCGCGCAGGGCGAATCGAATCGTGGTGCGATCCGTGAAATGGATGGATCCGGGTGGTGGTTGAAATGGGAGAAGGAGCTGCGAGCTGTGGAAAGGCGAGGGAGGCGTTGAGTTTTTGCCCAGCGATTCAGAATTGGCCCGCCCAGAAATTGGAAGGGCCACCCAAGGTCTCAGTGCGCCGCTGCAGAGGGTCGCTGCAGCTGCAACAGGGCGCTCTAGCCTCGCAGGAGTGTTTTGTGGGTCCCCTCAGAGGCTCAGACGCCTTATTCAAGTGCGGCATCCATCAATTGTCAACGGACGGGATTTTCGGTTTGCCCAACGCAACCTGGAAGCTCTCCGTTCGCGTCCATTCATTCATTCGACGCCTCAATCCAGGAATACTATTGTGCAAAAAAACCCAATTGCCTGCGCTAGAATGAGGCGTACAACTTGGACCCGCGCAAAAAGCCTCCGCCCCCGCTGCCCTGTGTCCAGCTAAGGTAGGTAGGTAGGTCCTCTGCAAGTCAACCAGCACCTCACCTGACCGAATGAGGTGCAGTGAGGTGCTGCCAAGAGGAAGTGTCTGTATGTTCATACCTACAAAGGCTCGCCACGACCGTTGTACTGTGCATTGGTGCTTGCATGTGAGTCCTGGCTCCATGACTCACCAAATGCACCAAGAGCCGACTTCGCAATACGGCAACAAAGCCAATCGGCCAAGATACCGTAGGTAGAGGCAAACCCAATCGGCCGAGCCGTGAAGCTTCATCAGTGCGTGCCGCTCCCAAAGCGGGCGCTGGAACCCGACGACCTACGTCAGGGCTTTGCAGGGCAGCTCCAACCGGAACCGGATAGGCCTCGGCAGACCCCAGTCAGTGTCGCATGACTCTTTTAAGCATGGCAATTTTCCGCAGCAACAATGTGGTCCTCGACTTTCGAGTGATTCACATGCACTGTTACTTTGAGTGCTTCCAAATGATACCGGCGTTTTCCTGAATACCAGGTATGATCCCGAGCCTCCGAGTGTGGCGAGGCCGGATCTGCTCTCGGGTGTCAGGACTGGCAGTGTCAGGACTGCCCCACTGTCCATTTGGAGATGAGCTGGGGAGCTGATCCCCGCAGCTTCCAAGTCCCAACTCCACGCCTTCCAACTCCAGGCCGTTGTCCCGCGGATCACGACAACATCTCCAAACAGACCATCGCGCTGCCAATCCCCCTCAGCCCAGGCTGTTATGGAATCCCCAACCCGAATTGATTGAGGCTCCCTCCCCAACGACGACAAAATGCAGAAAAGCAAGGCGCTCAGCTCCCTCAGGGCCATCTTCCCGCCCATCCACCAACCGCTGCCGCTGGACAAACGCGAGTCCCAGCGGCTCCTCAACGACATCAAGACATCGTTTCGCGCACGTTTAGACGCCAAATATAACTTTCCGGATGCTCTCAAACTCCCGCCGACGACTATCGCCCACCGCCCCGCCAACGCCGCGCGAGCCGCTGACGGCCACCTGCGGACGATCCTCACCAGCCCGCTTTTCAGCACTGTCGACACAGCGGAAGCCACCGGAGGCGTCGCAAATACGTGGGATGCGCACACGGCCGTTTTTGAGCGGGCCGTCTCGCGAGGCCTCATGACCCCGGCCAGGGCACAAGGCTTTCTCATGATGGTCAAGTCCGAGGCGAAGCAACCGGCGATCCCGTTGTTGGACCTCCTCAAGTCCACCGGCGCAGGCCTGCTCGTTCTGCGGTGGGTGCAATCTTCGGGTCAAGAGCGCGACTTGGCGTTTCTCGCCAACAAATCCTTTCGACGACTTCTCATGCAATTCATGGTCGCCGACGGCCTCGATGACGCTCTCTGGGTCTGGGTTGAGCGGCTGATGAAGCGTGAAGACAGCTCGGGAGACGCCATCTCATCACGTCCTCTTGTCGCGGAGCTGATTTGCGACTTCGTGACGGTCAAATGCCTCGCCCGTGAACTAGAATCAGCGTACACTGCCATGCTAAAGGCAGAAGCCATAGCCAAGGAGAACCAGATTTCGCCAGTCATGCTCCAGCTGGCCTGGAGGAGCCTGGCCTGGCACACCACGGTGAACGCCTGCAGACACGTAAAGGCGCCCGTACATCTCTTCGACCCGTTTGTCACCCTGGGACAGACCATACCGTCGCGACGGCTGGATCTGGCACATGTCAATCTACACCACCCGGTCGACCCCACCCCAGGCCTTGCTGTCGAGTACCTCTCAAATAAGACGAATTGGAAAGGCATAACGGGCCCTCCCACGGTCAACAGCCCGGTCGAGCGATACATCAACCGTCTCACGTTGCTGGGCCTTGACACGGTCCAGCACCTGCAGCAGGCCAACGAGACTCGAGAAGCATCGCGCGTGTGGGCCCTCCTCGAGAGGAATCTCGGCTGGCTTGCTCTTCCGAAAACCGTCGTATGAGATCAGGATCAGCCCGAGTCGACGGCGCTTATCATCAGTGCGGCTTCGGGAGGACATACTGCGCTAAGAAGGGATGAGGCTGCCTAGGAAAGGCTACAAGCGCCCGTGTACATACACACAAGAGGTTTTGCCAAAAGCGGCAAATTGGGCCTGTAACTACAGCAGGGCGCTTTCGATATGTGTAGAAGAGGCTCGGACCGATGGAAGGTCATCACTTATCATTTATGATATCTGCCATGTCGTGTATCTACTCTGGCTAGGCGCACACAAAAGATCGGGGTAGCACACAGCGTGTTTCCACGCCAATGCCAGCTTTCAAATATCCAACCTGCTTACTCTCCATCGCTGTCCCTGTCCCCCTCTAACCCATTAACAACCCTCAGCGCCCTCCTCGGACCAAGCACAACACTAAAGAAACTCGGCTCCTGCCCCTCCAGCAAGCGCTCCGTCGACGAGGTGCTCCCACCGCTGATGCTCCCGCTTCGGCGCAGCGGTCTCGCAGCCCCAGTCCCAGACGTAGTCCCACTGCCGCTGCCGCTGCCGCTGCCGCTACCACTCCCAGTACCGCTCCCCATGCTCGACCGGCCGCCGTCCTCGAAAAACAAGAACGGCGGCTCGGTAGGCGGCACCGCGCAGCCACGCGATATGGAGGAGTCAACCGTCGACGACGAGAAGCGGCTCGTCGCGGGTACCGGGAAGGGTGGCGGAACCGAGAACGAAGACGTCCGCTGCCTGCCCTCCTTCTCCGAGACGGCAGGAACAACAACACCCCCACCCCCACCCCCGATTCCTGCCGCCGCCGCGCCATGCGCATCATGGGCATCATGGCCGCCCGGCCCGGGACTATACCGATTCGCAACGGCCAAATGGCTCTTGTACGCCTTGACCTGCCGCCGATACAGCCACGCACAAAACCCCAGATAGCCCGCCACCAACCCGGCCAGCCCGGCCAACGCACCCGCCGCGATCAATCCCGCTTTTTCCTCCCCACCACCACTATTACTACTATTTCCCCCATCTCCACCTCCAGGGTAGTCAGAACCACCGCCAGTACTTTCCGCAGCACCACCACCGCTGGTGGCAGTGGCAGTGGCAGTAACAGTGAAAACGGGCGGTGTGCCCGTGGCAAAGGGGCCCCCGCCCGTGACGGGGCCCGCGGCGGGGGTGGAGGCGGTGGCGCCGCCGGCGCTGTTGCCGCCGATGGCGGAGGCGACGAGGTCGGGGACGCGGTAGCCGAAGGAGGCGGCGAGGAGGGAGTTTTCGGGGTGGTGGGCGGGGGCGTGGGGGAGGGGGAGGAAGGAGGGTTGGAATTGGACTTTTTTTTGTTTTTTTTGGTTAACCTACTAGCCTTTTGGGGAGGGGGGGGTAATGGGAGGGGGATGGATATGAAACGTACGGGAGGTGGCGTTGAAAATGTGGATTCCGGGGGATTCGCAGGACGGTGGTGTGTTGCCGGTGTAGCCGCCGATGATGATAATTTGGCCGTCGCGGAGGGTACAAGTATGTCCGGCTCACGCGGGAGGGGCGTTGGGTGGGGAGGGGACTTTGATCCAGGTGAAGGAGGGGATGCTGAGGATGTACATGTCGGAGTATTGGGTTTGTTCTCCCTGTTTGGAGAGTTAGGGTGAAAGATTTCCAAGGAAGAAGGGCGGGGGGCATACGTATGGCAATAAATTTTGGCCTCCGTACAGATAAACCTGGAAGCTGGAGGCGTCCGGGGCAGAAGCAGTGACAGCACACGGGTTGACCCTCACAGAAGGCGTGTCCCCGGTGGTCTTTTGGTGGTACCACTCGGACCTTGCAATGTCATAGACGTCCAACATCAAAAGGTCGTCGGCGAAGGTCTCGTTGTTACCGCCCGCCAGACCGATGAGGACCCCCTTTTCACCCCAGCCAGGGACAAACACCAAGACACCGTCTGCTCTCTCAGGGAACCCGTTATCAGTCTGCAGGCTACCCGCGGTGATGTTCCTGTAGGCTCCGGCGTTACCGGCCCCATTCCCACCAGCCAGCGAGTATACGCCGTCATTGATGTACCCGGGGTGGGTGAACTCGAGAAGACTCTTGAGGTAGACGCGAGGTATTTGGTTGGACCAGCCGGGCGTGGTGGACTGGTCGAGATGGCCTCCAAAGTACCAACTCAAGCCCAGTTCAGGCACGGACAGGCCTGCTCCTTCGGCAGCTCGTTGGACACGTTGATCCCCCGGATCCGAGTTGTTTCCAGCGACAGTCCTAGGAGACGAATATTCTGTCCAGGTCTGGCTGCTGATGGAGTACTTCCACGTGGAAGCTGGGCTTGGCTCGACAAACGGGTTGTCGGCAAACTGTCCGCCATAGAGATAGAGATTGTTGTAGTCGTTCCACAGATAGCCGAGAGACACGGCGGGCGGACCTGAGGGCTGGGGGAGGCCTCGCAATGCTGGCGAGCTTGTGTCCCATGGCTTTGTGAGGTCCAGGGTCAGAAAGTTGTTGTCTGTATTATGTGGTTAGCACTGGAACATCTCTTCTGAGGACAAAGAAAGGATTACTCCAGGTATCCGTGGTTTGGTATTTAGACGTTGTAGCTTGACCACCATAGATGTACAGCGTCCCGTTGAGCTGCGCGGCTTACACTCGAATGTCAGCGCTTCTGGTAATCTGCTCCATCTCAAATCCAACTCACCCTGGTGTGCCCATCTCTTGCACACATCCGTCGGGTTGTTTGCCCTCGACTCAAGCACCGGGCCTGCTTCGGCCGGCGTGGTATGGATCACGCCGGCGACCGCAACATTAAGCGCAACTTCCTCACGAGCCCGGTAATAACTAAAGCCAGGAAGCAGAACAGCAATGAGCAGCGCAATGGAGGAGAGTCTGGTCATGGTAGACATGGTAGGAGGTGGCGCACTTGAGACGGCCCTGATCCTGGGGCGGCGGACCCGGGGGGTCAGGCGGGAGTACCAGCGTCGTTGAGAAGCCGATGGGGATGTGGGCGGCGACTGGGGGTGTTCGTGTTCAAGTTGTTCATCAAAGCCTTGCTGTGTTCGCGGTCGTTCCGTCTCGCGTTTGCCGTCGTCGTTCGCCCTGTCGTGAGTGCGTGTTTCGGGGTTGTGAGTGCCGGTGGGCGATGGGAGCCCCGTAAGCTCGCTGAACGCCTCCTCGTTCGAGCATGGCCCGCTCGGCTCGTCCATGTCTAGTCCGAGCTCCCTAAAGACGGACTTTCGTGCTTTCTTGACCTTGCTCGACATGGAGAAGAGAGGCGGTCTCCCCGAGCCTTCGCGGATCCGATCATCTGTACATCTGTGGTTGAACGTTGGTCTGACGGGGCGACCGGAGGGTATTTCAGGGTCTGACGAGGCTTTCGGCAGTTGAGCGCAAGGCATGTCGATGACGATCGCGGCAGGCGCGCAAGGGGTGTCTGGATACGACGTGGGTTGCCACCCGAGTGGTGGGAGGGTGGGCAGCGCGGCCAGCCAGAAACAAGCAATGAGGTCACGACACGGAGCAAACTATGTCTCAGCCGCTCGTCTGCAGAAGGGATAGATCACGGCTGACGAGTGGGGGTCAGGAGGAAGTCGGGAAGCGATATTCCTGGGTGTCACTCGAGATCGGGGATGGCGAGAAGGGAACGGGGGCTTTAATGGGTGGGGAGTCTGGGGAACAGAGCAGGGAATAAGACCAACATCCGTCCTCATGTTTTTTTGGCTACCTATCCTTTCTCAACGGTACATAGTAAGATGATCATGGTGAACGCCCGTTTGTCCGTGGTTGCCACCCTTCCAGCACGACCTCGGCATCTGGCTGTGAGCAAGCTCAGGCAAGGTTCCAGTGTGGGGAGACAGGCAGTGACAGGCAGTGACAGGCTGTCTTGGACCAGGGACGACATCATCGCTAAGACTGGCGGGCAGCAGCAGCAAATGAGAGAGCTCCGTAGGAGGCCGAGGGCATGGTAACGTCCCATTGAAGAATTTGGTCTGGAACCGGGAGTTTGGGTTGGGTCGGAGCTGGGTTGCCGAGAGGAGAGCCCATTTCAGCACCGGTGCCTTGTTTGGTCGGCTTCCCAGTTGCCGATACCTGCCGCTCCGGGACTGGCGGTGCATGACCTCATTCATCTCTGGATCTTGGCAGGAATTTCTCTGTTGTTCCCCAACATGGCCGTCAATATGTGATAAAAGATTGAAGACGCCTGCGTGCCTGGAAAGGACAGTGTTTGCAGGTCATGGACAGAATGGCAGTGATGCGAGGTGGGTTTTTGACTTTGGAGTGAGTTGGCAGGAAGCAAGACTTGATGTCGCTCATGAGTCGGGGCGTAATTCATTAGAGCAATCCTAGGGTTAGGGTTCGACGTGTGTGCCGGACTCGGACTCGGGGAACCAACTAGAATGTCTGACAGCCCCGATCCGTGTTGCTGTAATAGGATGGAGATTCCCGAGGGGCCTCGGGGGGGGGGTTGTCGGATTGTGCCACAAGCGAGAGGCGAATCTCTAGGTAGCTACTTGTTTTCCACGCTTGAATAATATAGTACTGATTGAACAATCAAACCGGTGCGTTTATCCTACAATTATAGTACTACAGACTGGTAGTAGTATAGTAGTATGAGTTTAACACAGTACCTATCTATCAAATATGCAATGTATTATATGTGGTGCTTAAAGAGGGCTGTTGAGCTCATCAAACAGGAGCTTGACTTCGTGATATCAATAACCAAGGTAGACTTGTGAACACGCCGTGTCCGGCACACTCGGCCCATTGGTATTCTGTACATGTACATGGCAACATGCATGTCTCATAACTCTTTCTCCTGTCCAGAGACGGACTTGTGACTGACAGGGATACAAATCCCTCCCGTGTGTGCCCCGCATGTACGTCCAGAGAGAGATATCCAGAAACGTCTCGAACCACCCGGAAACTTCGACCGCATTGAAATTGGGGCACAGGTCGGTATACACAATACTGTTGAGCAACCCGCCTGCAGAGAAGATGAAACACTAGGTCTGCTGTCTGTAGCTACAAATAAGCCGCTCCGTGTCGTTATCAGAGAGGAGAATGTTCTCCAAGACTCCAGCACAGGAGTCCTCCAATAACACAACTTCTTCCCACTAATTATCCCAGAACGAACTCCCCACCACCACCATGGCGCCAGAGTTTGATTTTGTCATTGTCGGTGGCGGCACTGCCGGCCTGGTGCTGGCTGCCCGCCTCTCCGAAGACGCCAATGTGAAGGTGCTGGTCCTCGAAGCCGGGGAGGATCTCACGGCTGATCCTCGAGTCAACGTCCCTGCCATGTGGCCCCAGCTGCAAGGCACCGATGCCGATTGGCAGCTCAAGACTGTCCCTCAGGTGAGCGACCCCCTTGGTCCCCTTCCGACATGTATACAGACAGACCGCTGACCACATTGCCGGTATGCAGGAAGCCTTGGGCAACCGACAACTTGCAATCGCGCAGGGCCGTCTCCTCGGGGGTTCTAGCGCCCTCAATGCCATGAACTTCGTCGTCGGCGCCAAGGAGGACCTCGACACCTGGGAAAAGCTCGGCAACCCAGGCTGGGACTGGGAGAACTTTTCGAAATACCTCAAAAAGACGTACACCGTGACGGCGGGGTCCAAGACCGACAACGATGGCGCCATCCAGACCAACATCCCCGACGAAGAGACCAAGTGGTCCCAGGTCTGGCGAGACACTTGGGCCGGCCTCGGCTTCCCAGCGGACAACGACCCCTTTTCGGGAGAGATCCACGGCGCCGTCATGTATCCCGACGCCATCCATCCCAAGACCAAGACCCGTAGCTACGCCTGTAATGCATACCTCGGCCCAGCCCGAGACCGGCCCAACCTAACCATCTGGACCGGCGTCACGGTAGACAAGATCGTTTTCGACAAGACGGCCGAGGAGGATGCCGTCGCCACCGGTGTGCAGTACACCAAGGACGCCAAGTTTGAAACCGTCGCCGCTCGCAAGGAAGTCATCCTCTCTGCCGGCGTCTTCCACTCGCCCAAGATCCTGGAGCTGTCAGGCATCGGCGACGCAAAGCGCCTCCACTCCCTCGGCATCGACGTGGTCGTCGACAACCCCCATGTCGGCGAGAACCTACAGCACCACCCGCTGAGCGTCATGTCCTTCGAGACAGTCGACGACGGCGAACCGGGCTTCGACACCATCGACGGCCTCGCCCGGCAGGACCCGGCCGCCGTCTCCGCCGCCATGGACGCCTACACCACGTCCCAGCGCGGCCCCCTGTCCCAAACCAACTGCAACGCCATGGCCCACGCCCCCTTCCCCGGCATCACCACCGCAGCCGGCAAGCAAGAACTCGACGAAATCCTCGCTGCCACCACCTCCCCAAAAAGCTCCCAAACCGCAGCCTACACCACCGCCGCCACCACCTTCACCCACACCACCCTCACCTCCCCAACCACCGCATCAGGTTACTACGTCGCCATCCCCGTCCGCGCCGACCCAGGCCCAGACGGCCGCCTCACCCCGGCGCCCTCCTCCGCCACCTCCTCCTCCAGTTCCGAGCGCTACTTTGCCATCGCCCTCCTCCTAACCCGTCCCCTGTCCCGGGGCTCCGTACACATCACATCAACATCAAACCACCACCACCAACAGCTGGCCATCAACCTCCAATGTCTCTCCCACCCGCTCGACGTCGAGATCCTCGCGCGGCACGTGCAGTTTCTTGAGGGGACGCTCGCCGCGACGGCCGAGCCGTTGGCGAGTCGGCTGAAGAAGAAGGGTGATCAGGGTGGTGCAAAGTGGACGCCGCCGTTCGGGGGGGGAGAGCGCGGGTTCTCGCGGGATCTGGACGCGGTGCGGCGGTTCCTGCGGGAGACGGCTGTCGCGTCGACCTTGTACACGAGTTCGTGCTCCATGATGCCGCGCGCGATGGGCGGGGTGGTGGATTCGCGGTTGTGTGTGTATGGGACCAGAGGGTTGAGGGTGGTGGATGCGAGTGTCATGCCGTTTATTACGAGGGGCGATACGATGGCGACGGTGTATGGGATTGCGGAGAAGGCGGCGGATTTTATCAAGGAGGGGTTGTGAGGGGAGAGGGGAGAGGAGATAGGGAGATGGAGATGTTTTGGTTTCTTTTTTCTTTTCGTCGGGACGTACATACCAGATTGTTAACGAACGTCCCTAGTCATTGAAAGTTCTCGTAAGTATGTATACCTGATGGAGCCATACTCCGACAGTTGCCGTCTCCTCCACATCTGCTTCCCCCCTCACGGCCCGTGACAACCTCACCACCCAGATCCATCTCACTTCTCCCCCTCGCCAACCGCCACCAGCTTACCCACAACCATATACTTCTCCTCAAACCTCTCCTCCCACCCCTGCAGCGCCTCCATCTCGGCCGCCCCCAAGCCCTCCAACCGATCCAACGGCCCGTCCAAATCCTTGGTCAGCATCTCCTCGTCGAAGCTGCCGCACGCCAGGCCGCGCGACGCGTCGCGGCCGGCAAAGTTGGCGTACGGCCCGCCGGGGCCGTAGAAGTTGCGCCCCCGCGTCACGTCGAACACGCGCCCGCGCACGGCCAGGTACACGGGCATGTCCTTCTCGCCGTTGTAGGGCAGCAGCGTGTGCGGGGTGAAGGTGCGGAACACGACGGCCGGTTCCTCCTTGGGGATCTGCGGCGCGGGGGAGGGCCGCAGGAGGAAGGTGTAGGTGGTGTAGAGGAGGAGGGAGAGCAGGAGGCCGTTGAGGGGGGTGAAGAGCGAGCTGGAGAGTTTGGGCGACAAGGTTAGTTTTTGTCTTCTTTTTTCTTTTCTTCTTTTCTTCCTTGGTTGGGAGGAGGACGGCATACCTGGTGGAGGCGTCTTGGTTGGACGCTGCTTGCGCAACACGCTGCTGGACGTAGTCCATTTTTGCCTGCTGCGAGATGGAGTTCCAGGTTGCGGATGGGCGGGTTCGTTTGATGGAGGCTGAGGGACAAAATTGCTGTCAGATTGCTGCAGTGTCGTCTGGTGGAGATCGGCACCCAGGTATCGATCCGATGCGGGCGGAGAGATGGGACAAGGCGGCGTCGCTGCGATGACTTTCGGCTTCTTCGGTGAAGCTGCAGTCAGCTCAACCTGCTGAAGCGTCCTCCCCACTGCTGAAGTACGGAAAAGAGTGGAGACTCGAGATCGGGCTCCACCAAGATCGCGATAAGGCAGGGCACGGACCAGACCCCGCCCAACTGATGCAGGGACGACAAGTCGACAGCACGAGGGAGTCCCTGTGATATTTCTCGCCGTTCTCGCCGTTCTCGCCGTTCACGCTTGCGGTGCTGATGAAGAGGGGTTGATGGCCACTTTCCGACATCCTTTACGGTGCCTCTGTTTTACTGCGGAAACGGAATTTCGGTTGCAACCCCCAAATAAGGTACCTAAGCTGCTAAGGTAACTATTCTGTGTTGTGTGTAATGTAGCGTTCCTTTCTGAACGCGGTTCCCTGGCGAGCTGAGGTCATTCCGCATCGCGGGAAACCCACTTGGGACATCCACTTCATGACGCTCTCAGCTTCCCGCGCTCGCACCAGCACTGCCCCCCGTGGCCAAGGCATGTCATGAGTACCTGTGCCATACTTCCGGGTTGTGTCATTGGCCAACAACACCATGGTGGGAGCTGCAGTCTCACACTTCTTTGTCCAAGCCAGCTGAACCCCCAGACTACCCCTCAGCTATATATCTCCGAGGGTCTTTTAGATTCAGTTCGTTTTAATCTTCTCAATCCCGCACTAGAATCACTCTCAATCTCAACAAAACATACCATCCCATTCCAACCTCTCACAATGGATCTCCTCAACAAGTTTGCCAACCAAGCCAGCGGTAACCAGGGCGACAAGCCCCAGGGCCAGCAAGCCCCCGTCCAAGGGCAGACCAAACCCTCGAGCTCCGGCGGTTTCATGGACAAGCTGCATGGCATGGCCGGCGGCGGCCCCGAGAGCGAGAAGAAGGAGGACGCCCTCGACAAAGGTTCGTTTTCAATATCTTTTTTCTAGTCTTTCTCGCTCCCACATTACGTCATCGAATCCCACTTCGAGTTTTAAGCTACTAACGGAATGCAACACTACGGCAGCCATCGATTGGACGCAGGAGAACGTTTTCAAGAGCGGCCCGCAGACCAACGAAAGCGCTGCCGAGCAGGCCAAGGACCGGCTCATCGCCGACCAGATCCGCGGCCAGTACCGGAATGCGACCGGCAAGGACTTCCCCATCAAGGAGAAGGAGGCCCAGGAGAAGAAGTCGGGCGGCGGTTTTGGCGGCCTGTTTTGATTGAGTGCATTGCCGCCGGGGGCGGGGGGGGGGGAAGTCACTACTGTACTGATTAAATTAGTACATGTTTGAATCATGACTTATGACCCTTTTGGAACAGCAAGTTTGTTTCTTCATTCCTCAGCCTCAATGTCGGCCCCCTTGAGCGCCTCATAGCAAGCAGCCGGGTCGAGGAGCGGGTCCCCCGTGTTCAGCCCCCCGGCAGATCGCAACACCGAGGCAAGACGACTCCTGAACCGGTCCCTCCCGAGATAGGCAATGTGCTCTCCGAGGTAGTCGAGCGCCGACCGGCCCGCCCTGTCTCTCATGGCCGGGTCAACGCCCGCCTGGGCAAAAGCGGCCACACAACCCATCCAACTCTTGATATTCTCCAACCTCGACCCAGCGCCAACGTTTTCGGATTGATCAAAGTAAATTCGTGCGCAGATCTTCCCAGCATGCCGCACCAGGTACGCAAGAGGCAGGTCGGCCTCGTCGGTGATGTCGCCTTCGTCAAAGTCTATGCAGCAATAAACATCAGTCAAATGTATTCTTATTTGGGATGTATCGGGGGCAACTCTTGGCCCCCGAGACAGCCGTAAAAGCGGCGGGAAAGAGTCCAAGCTTTTTAACGTACGCATGCTCGGATGCTCGAGCAGGCAGGCCACCGTTGCCGGCCTGAGGAACGTAAACGCTTCCCTGAGATAGAAGTACCGAAACCACGGATCGATGGGCCCTTGGGACCCCTTGAGCATGATCCTGATCGCCGAGTGATTAGCCCTTTTGATGGCATATTTCATGGGATTGATGCAATCGTCCGCGCGCTCCCAAGATTTTTCTTGTCTAGAATCCCCATCGACTCTGCCGCAATCTCTGACGTGGGGCATCCCTCCGTGCTTCACCAGGATCTCAAGGATGCTATCATCTTTCTTGCCAACGGCAACCAACATGGCGGAACGCGGGACGGGCTTCACGCCCAGCTCGAGCAACCCTTCGAGCACAGTGTCGAGTTGCCATTCCGTTGCGCCATGCAAGCATAGCACTCCTATGTCGACCTGCTCCCAGATCGGTGCTGGTCCAGGGCTGGTCCAACATCTCGCCTCGACCGTTTCGGAAAATTGAGAAAGCTCCGGGCCGAGGTCCCAAGTCTCCTGGGCCATCTCCAAAGCCCCTAGGCGCAGTGCTAGGGTCAAGCTCAAGGGGTGGCCACGTGCGGCGCATCCCGGCTCAACGGAAAGCGCCCTGACAAACGCCACCATTGCCTGCATTCGGCTTGTGCATTCCATTACCGAATAGCTCTCTTCCAACATATGTCGTATCATCCAGAGAGCCGTATCCTGGCCGGGTACTACACCTGCCTCAAGAAGACGTTGGCAGGCTCCAACGTCGGCATCCCAAAAGGCGTGTTCCAGAAGCGTCCGAGGCCAACGGCGGACGGCCCATTCCGCAACTCTAATCAACAATATCAGTTACATAATTCCTCTTCGGGATGCCCCGGGAGCAGTGTCGGGAGCAAAGTGGCCGTTTTGGGAACACAATCGGCTCCCGAGACAGCCATAAAGGGGAACGAAGAGTCCGGATTTTGACGTACGGGATATGGTCGGACGGGGCACGCCATGGGTCCACAGAGACCATCCTGTCTTCGGGGTTTGCGCCGTGTTGGAGTAGCAATGGAGCGATTCGAGATCTATCAGCTGGGCTGATACACAATGATATTTCAAAGTTGATGTCAATATCAAGATAACACCTGAAGCGGCGTGCGGCAAAGAGACGGCACAACGGCGTGTTTCCGTGGACATCGGCCCGTGCAGCGTCGGCACCACTTTGGAGCAGGAGATCGACACAGGTCCTGAGTTCAAGGCAACCTCCCTGGTCTGGGTTGAGGTCTCCGTAGTTGGCGTCACGCCGGATTCTGCTACCAACAAGGAAAGGCCTTGGTTTGCGCGCCTCGTCGCTGACCTCCGGGTGAAAGGGGCAAAAATAGCAGTTGCGGTAAGCAAAGACTGCCGCGAGAGGCGACGCCCCAAGTTTGTCTGCCGTATTAACGGAGGCCCCGCGTTCAATCAGCTCGCCGACGATCCTAGATAGGCTGTTTTTTTCGGGTTGACCCATGTGAGCGACACAGACAGAATCACGGGTAATTTTGGGGTTTTTCTGAAGACTTACTGACAAGCCGACGCGATTATCAGCGGCGCCGGATGGTCCGTAGGTCCCTGGTTGAAGTCGGCGCCGCCAGCTAGCAGCTTCGAAACCATACCAATGCGTTGGTCTCTCTCTTTGTGGTGTTCATCCAAAATTTCAGAAGGCATTGGCTGCCAAGTTTGAGTCGCGTTATGCAGTGATAGCTCCAGCAGTTCGTCCCCCAGATGCTCATAGCGGGGTAGTACCCAACAACATATGTCGATGGGCCGGAGGCCGTACCCTTCGAATCGTCGAAAGTGCAGAATCCCCTCCCTCATGTGCTCGTGGCGCATTCGGGGTGGGGCGGAATAAAATACAACGTTCGCGTTGGCGCTGCGGTCTATCAGCTCGGCTACGGCCACCGGGTTCTTGCGGATGCAGGCGTCGATTAGCGGAGTATATCCGTAGCCGACATCATCGTCGATGTCGGCCCCACGAGCAAGGAGCACGTCGATAGCCTCCCCTACAAGGACTCTTAGCATCAGCACTAGCACACACTGGAATGATAGGCGGGTTGAGACGGACATTGGCCATGAAGATAGGCGTGCCAGATGGGGGGATATTGTCTGCCGTCAAGGACGTGAACATTTGTCTCGTAGCCACCATCCAGAATGAACTTGATCACGTCCACTTGGCCGAACCGTGCAGCATCATGGAGGGCCTCATGGAGGGCCTCATGGAGGGCATCGTGCACCGGGGGGGTGGAAACATCCCATTGGAGATCCTCGAACTCGCGCAGTTTGAAGGTAGTTGTCAACCCGCAGCCGTGTTCGAACAACAACCTTACCACATCCAAGTGACCGTGACATGTGGCTACATGGAGGGGTAAGCAGAGACTTGGTTCTTGCTCCTCTGGGCTCAGTCTGGGCGAATCCTCCCCCAAGCACTTGCACAGCCGGTAGCACCGCCTAGCCATGATGGATGGACTTGTTGAGACAAGGAGCTCAACCATCTCAACGCTGCCGCTCATGGCAGCGAGGTGAATCGGGAACCAGAAAGCGTAATGGTAAGGGTGTTTGATCTTCTTGGTACTATCAGACCACATAAGTCAGTTTCCGGGGGGCGTCGCTCGCTTCGAGGTATGCACTACATGATCATCTGAGAAGTTGCAACGCAACGGCGGAACCACCGGTAGGCCTTGCGAGGAGTCAGGTCGTCACAGGCGCTCTCGAAGTTCTCGAAGTCGACGTCGTGCTGCGACCAGGGCTGCCATGCCATGGCAGTACTGACACGGGCGCCGGCGTCGATGAGTCTCTTTGCGGTGGCGACCCGGCCGAACAGCGCGGCCCAGAATAGGAGGGCCGGGTGTCTCTTGACGACCTCGTGGTAGAGGTGCGGCATGGTGAGGCGGTAAAAACCACGACATGTAGCTGCCAGGGCCGCCAGAGTCCCCTCATAGTGGCCGTCGTCGATGAGCCTGGCGATGAGGCCGAAGACTTCGGCAGGAAGGCTCCCAAGGGAGGCCATTGTGAGGGATGGGAGAGAAGAAGAGCTGAAAAAAGGGAAAAAGAAGAGAAGAGAAGAGAAGACTCTGAATGATGAAAGCACAGGAATGCACTCGCAACAACCTCAGAGCACGAAGGTGGAGGACCCCAAGGACGGGACCTAACCTGGAACCAACAACGGGAGCGAGCGGGGTGAGGCAAGTCTTGATTGGCAGGTACCTTCGGTCGCTTGACCAACTGCCTCCTCCCAAGAACGCCAATTAAATACAGCCCAAGGTGACAAATTGCCATGTCCTGTGAGGGATCTGTACCGGCGGAGAGGGGAATGTGTGGGAAATGGGCAATGAAACGGAAAATACGTGTAAACGATGAGCCTCGATGCCGCTGTGTATTCCGTACAGAATAAGGTGAGGCAACCTAGCTGTCGTGCGGAAAGAGTGCAGTTGGGAGTCTGGGAGAGTTGAGCTCGTTCAGGTCTTGAGTGGAGTCCGGCAATTCTTCGGAAACACACAGCTTAACCCCAGACATGACCCCACCAAGACAAGACCCTGTAACTTCCAAGGTTGCGGGGTGCGGGCACCTAAACGCCCCCAAAGCCCACTTCTTGGCGGCTCAACAACCACGGCCTTGTGGGCATCGGGCCATTCCCGGGAGACCTCTTCACTTGCTCCCTACTACCTACCTACTACTAGGTACCTTAGCTCCTTAGGTATCAAACACAACAACAACCTGGAACCTATCCGCCTCGGGTTTTCAACCATATCAGCGTCCCCGTCGACGGCACATTACCCTGCCTTCGCCACCCCATACCCCATGCCAGCGCGCCCAGACCGTTCAAGATCGTAAGGTCTCTTCTCTCAGTCTCGACTCGTCTTGCACCAGCGCCCCGCGGGTCTCTTGCATGTCTCCCCACGACCAGGAAGCCACCCCCCCGAAACCACCCGGCATCAACGGAGATGCGGCAGAGCCGAACCAAGGCGAGATAGCGCTCGCCCCAGAAGAGGTGCCCATGGGTATCCCTTCGGATGGAGGGCTTAGTGCGGCACAGGGAGGGATGGCCGCGGAGGACGACTTGCTCGGCCCTCACAACGAGAAGGGTACAGAAGAAGATCGAGATCCCCCGGGGACATCTTGTAGCTTCGGTGCGTTTACGAAGCAGGAGAAGCTATTCGACGATGCCGTCGATCCGATGTCCTCGTCGATCGCCACCCTGAAACCGGCAATCCTCCCGGCGACAACAACCGCCACACAATACCTGACGGCCGAATCCAAAACTTATGTCGACCCCACTCCGCCGACTCCAACCTCTTCTCGCCCGCCTTCACGAGCACCCTCGTCGGGCCCCTGGTCGAGGTCCGAGGACCCGTCCCCAACGAGGTCCAATGCCGCCTACGACGAGAAAAGGTATACCAGTGAGGATGAACAAGAGCGCGGGTCCAGATCGGAAATCCAGAGTATCATGGAGCAGTTTAGCGAGGAAGGAGGTGGCCCCGGTGCCGACGAGGTCATGAGTCCGAGGTTGGAGATGGCGTCGCCCCTGCTCGGCAGCTCGATCCAGTACCCACCTCGGAACTCAAGTCTGGAGCCCCCGGCTCCCAATATTGTGCAACAGCTCCAAGAGATTCAAGGCCTGCGGTTGTCGACTTCGTCGCCGGCGAGTACGAGATCAAAGAAGGAAGGCGACGACCTTGGACCCCCAGTCCCCCCGAAAGACGACTCCGGTTTCCCAGGACGCTTGCGGGACGATAGCGCCGACTCCGCCATGTCACCGATCGCCTCGCTGCACCGCCCGCCCCCGCCAGAGCCCGAACCCGAGCCGGCGCTGTCGTTCGACTTCCACAGGTTCTTGGAACAGCTCCGCAACAAGAAGGCCGACCCGGTCGCTCGATACCTCAAGTCGTTCCTGTCTGAGTTTGGGAAGCGGCAGTGGATGGTGCACGAGCAGGTCAAAATCATCGGCGATTTCCTTGCGTTTATCGGCAACAAGATGGCCCAGTGCGAGGTCTGGAGGGATGTGTCAGATGCCGAGTTCGACAACGCCCGGGAGGGAATGGAGAAGCTCGTCATGAACCGCCTGTACACCCAGGCCTTCTCGCCGGCCATACCAGCACCCCAGCCGGTACCCGGAGCAAAGAAGAAGAGGGGCGGTGACCGTCCGATGGGCCCAGGGAGACGGGGCCAGCACCAGGAAGATGTGGAGCGGGACGAGATCCTGGCGCAAAAGATCAACATCTACAGCTGGGTCAGGGAGGAGCATCTAGACATCCCGCCGGTGAGCGACAGTGGGAAGCGGTTTCTGAAGCTTGCACAGCAGGGTGGGTCCTGAAATACCGACTGGCTTGCCCCGGCTAACACGATCCAGAACTGCTCAAGATCAAGTCTTACCGTGCGCCACGCGACAAAATTATCTGCGTCTTGAACTGCTGCAAGGTCATCTTCGGTGAGCAGTATCTTGTATTGCCAACGTCCGAGGCCCTTTGTACTGACGGCCCAGGCCTACTTAAACACTCCAAATCGGACTCGTCTGCCGACTCGTTCATGCCGATGCTCATATACGTCGTGCTCCACGCCAACCCAGAGCACCTCGTCTCGAACGTCCAGTACATCCTGAGGTTCCGTAACCAAGAAAAGCTGGGTGGGGAGGCTGGCTATTATCTTTCGTCACTGGTACGTTCGCCATATCCCATCCCCGAGTCTTGCTAACCGCCGTAGATGGGTGCCATCCAGTTCATCGAGAACATGGACCGGACAACCTTGACCATCACAGACGAAGAATTTGAGAACAACGTTGAGGCTGCCGTCTCGGCCATCGCGGAAAAGCACCGTTCTGAATCCCCGCCACTGACTTCCCCATTAGACAAGTCCTTGCTGAAACCGCCAAACGCGGAATCAGGCCCGTCGTCCACCAGACCCTCCCTCGACGTCGATCGCCCCGCGAGCCCGCGCCGCTCGACGTCGTCTAACGAGCGCCGCGACAGCGGCGAGTACAGCGGAAGCGACGAGAAGGCTGCCATCACGGGCCTGCTGCGGTCGATACAGCGGCCGCTGAGCACCATCGGCCGGATATTCTCAGACGAGCCGTCGTCATCGTCGTCATCAGCGGCCGCGGCGGCAGGCGCCAGCACGAGCATCGCCAGCCCTGCGCGCACACCGCAGCCGGAGCGCGGCGATGAAGGGCTGCGGGCGCGGCAGCGGTTGTCGGCCGAAGACGCGGCTGCGCGCCAGGCGAGTGCTGAGACGGCCGAGGCACAGCGGCTGCATCGCGCCGAGCACGCCAATGTGGTGGAGACGCTGGCAGGCATGTTCCCGGACCTGGACCGCGATATCATCAGTGATGTGGTGTATCAGAAGGAGGGGAGGTACGTAACGGTGCTTGTTTTCTGACACTGGGGCAATTTTGCTAACGGGTGACAGGGTTGGGTTGGCTGTTGATGCCTGTCTTGCGCTGTCGTCATGACATTTTTGGCGGGCTCTAGATTCGCTTCTTTTACGTTCTTCTTTTCTACTGAGCGAGCATTGGGCGGCACGGGAGGAATATCTTTTGCATCTTTCTTGGTGTATCTGCATAGCTTGGTCAGGTGCCGGGCCTGGGATGGTTCGCACATCACAGAAGGGACTTTGATCGGGGTGGATGAGATGGTTTTTTTTAGAATAGATGTGGCTTCAATATGATATCATCCCAAACCTACAGCCACACATCCCTCTCGTAGCCCTAATACCACAACGTTGCATTGTTATCCTCAGTAAAAGCCAGGGTTTCGTTCAGTATCATGTGTAGTCTCGCCCCTTGACGTAATGCTTTCGACCATATAGGGTAACCTTCCTTTGATGCTTTTCAACAAATTCACAACAAGCTCTGTAGCTAAGCGGAATAGCGCCGGGCTCATAACCCGGAGGTCACTCGATCGAAACGAGTCAGAGCTAACTTTACTTTTGCATTTTCAACCTTTGAATGCCTTTGCACAAAATCATTTTTGCTATTTAATTACCGAACTTGCCTTTACATTACACTGCAACAGCCGAAGAGGTAAACAAGGCAACCTTCCACGTTGGAACTGAAGGCAGCACGACTTTCTCTTCAAAGCATGTCCCCCCAGCTGAGTCATCATCACCCACCCACCCACCACCTGCAACAAATCGCCAAGCAATTCTTTCAAGCATTTCGAGATCTGCGAATCTCATCTCAAAACTCCAACCTCGAACTTTCCCTTTCTCCCACAACCACCACCAGTCCAATTCCAGCAGCCTCCATACAAAATGTGCGGCATCCACGCAATCCTCACCCCCCCATCATCATCCTCCTCCCTCCCCGACCACCTCCCACTAGACTTGGAACGTCGCTTGCGCGCCCGCGGGCCAGATCATTTCGGCCAGGTCGAGCGCCGCGTCGTCGTCGTCGTGACGCAGCAAGAAGAAGAAGAAGAACAACAACAAAAAGAATGGTCGTTGCGCTTCACGTCTACCGTGCTGGCGCTGCGCGGCGACCATGTCGCGCGTCAGCCGCTGACTGCTGCCGCCGACGACTCCCGTTCCTCGGGGTTGGGGTCCGGGTCGGGGTCGGGGTCGTCGGTGTTGTGCTGGAACGGCGAGGCGTGGCGCGTTGGTGGGCGGCGCGTCGAGGCCGGGGAGAATGATGGGGAGTTGGTGTTTGAGCAGTTGCTTGCGGCTGCCTCTGATCAGGGGCGGGTGGAGGCGGTGCTTGCTGTGGTGAGGGCGGTGGAGGGGCCGTTTGCGTTTGTTTATTTTGAGGGCTTGTCGGGGAGGGTGTTTTTTGGGCGGGATCGGCTTGGGAGGAGGTCGCTTCTCATGGCGGATTTGGGGGGAGGAGGGTTGGCGCTGTGCAGTGTTGCTGGTGAGGCCGGGGAGGGGTGGAGGGAGGTTGAGGCTGATGGGGTGTATGTGGTGAAGGTGGGCGAGGGGAGCACGGAACGGCACGATTGGGTTGTTGGGGAGGGTGCCGCTGATTTCGTGAGTACCACACTCGGGAGGTCGAGGTGTTGCGAGTTTGATCGTGGTGGGTTGTCCTGTCAGACTTACTTTACCTTGTCTAGGTCTCCGGCATTGGCAGGTTCAATCGGGCGCTTCCGTCTGGCAGCTGTGCGCTGACGGCGGGGTCCCCTTCGGTGGGCATGCTGCGACAGCAGCTCCTCCAGTCATTGAGGCTGAGGGTTCTTAATATCCCGCTGCCGCCAGACTCGTCTGCCGAGGCTAAGACTCGCGTCGCGGTCCTGTTCTCTGGGGGTCTTGACTGCACGGTACTAGCGAGGCTGTGCCACGATGTGCTTGATCCAGACCAAGAGATTGACCTGCTCAATGTCGCGTTCGAGAACCCCAGGGTGGTTGCACATCTCCAAAAGGAAAATGGCCGTCTGCCCAACTTCTACGAGGCTTGCCCGGACAGGATCACGGGGAGGAGATCGTTTGCAGAGTTGCAAAATGTCTGTCCTGGGCGAGCCTTTCGGTTTGTGGCTGTACGTTCTGTCCATACTGTCTCTACCTGTCGATCTGATACTGATTTGCCCAGATAAACGTTCCCTACACCGAGACTCAGGCACACCGCCAGCAGGTTATCTCCCTGATCCACCCTCACAACACCGAGATGGACCTTTCCATTGCGTATGCCCTCTACTTTGCCGCACGCGGCCAGGAATTATGCACCGAACCAAACGACCCGAGGCCGTACACGTCTCCAGCCCGGGTCTTGCTGTCTGGCCTAGGTGCCGACGAGCTCTTTGGCGGCTACTCCCGGCACCCCTCCGCGTTTCAGCAACGGGGCTACGCCGGACTGATCGATGAGCTGCTGCTCGACGTCGGCCGGCTCGGCAAGCGTAACCTGGGCCGAGATGATCGAGCGATGGCCCACTGGGGCAAAGAGGTGAGGTTTCCTTTTCTGGATGAGAGCCTAGTGAGGTGGGCCATAGAAACACCGGCCTGGGCCAAGTGCGATTTCGAGAACGGCGAAGAGGCTAGTGGTGTTGAGGCTGGCAAGAGGATACTGCGCCTTCTGGCGCTGGAACTAGGCATGGAGATTGTTGCAAAGGAGAAAAAGCGCGCTGTGAGTGCTCCTGGCTCTTCGCGATGTGCGCCACCACTGACACCCTGCAGATCCAATTCGGCTCCAGGACGGCCAAGATGGAAAGCGGGCGGGTCAAAGGGACTACGCTCATATCATGAGCCGCGCGGCGAGACACCTGGCGGTGATGATACATTACAGATACTTCTGAGTCACGGTCGCGATAGTAGACGCAGGAGGCTGGCTCTGCATTGTGGTTTCTTCCGAAGCCCTTGCGTGCCGACCGCCGGTCTGCATCGTTCTTTTTGACTATGAAGTTAAAAGGCAAATCTGAGCCAGTGTGTCGAGACCTTGATGGTGGGAGCGGCCCAGGCTAAGGTCATCGCAGTGCCGCTGGGAGCGGCACCGCTCGTTTAACATCTTTTTTTGGTGTCACCGCGCCCTGGTGGCTCCAAGCAAGCCCCTTAAGAGTCTCCATTGTCGAGGCACATTTCGCTGTGCCGTTGCCAGTCGTCTCATATCTTCTCAGGGGTTGCATCCCCATGGCATGCATCCATCTCCACGAGACTCGAGCACCTGATCACAAGCTCTTGTTTGTTTTTCCACAATCCCCTCGCGTGCTCGGCAAGTGCCAGTTCTAGAACCGAGAGACCCGGGGTAAATGGAGAGATGTGGGTTTCTATCATGGGTGAGCCCTGTTTCCCCAGATTGCTTCCCCGGGACGTTCCTTCACTGGTCCGATCAACGCGGGACCCCTGAAGACCCTCGTCCGCGCCCCCTGGCCGCCGTTGGGATGCGCCCGGCTCGCCCCGGCTTGCATACCTTATTCCGCTCAGAAAGCCGCGGTTACGGGCCGTGTCGACTTGGCCCGCCAGTGGATGCAACAATGGAATATTATCACGTCTGTGCCAATGGTCATTTTCCCCTCGTGCCGTTTGAGTTTTTCTGCCAAACTTTGGTCTCTTCCGATTGGTTTTGTCCTCGACTGGATTTGGGCCCGGTCCCCCCCCTGCCCACCAGTCCGGGGACGGTGACAGGCTGCCGGCTCCTGAATGCGGCCCAGCGAGCTCGCTTCCCACCCAAACATTGCGTGTTGGGTCAACTTTTGCAGTGCCACTGTTGGACGATCAGGTGAATCCTGTGCCTCTTTGCTTGCGCCGCACCAGGCTTCCCAACACCAACATATCCTCCTGAGAACGAGGAAGGGAAACTAAGCTTGATTATTATGTTTGGCGGCGGAGTCTCCAACCTACGGTTTGGGTTCAGGACGGCGAAGCATCGCAGCTCTTGAGGGATCACATCCCACCCCCCCCCGGCCACACTCGACTTTGCCAATCTCGAAAACTTCGTCCACGACGACCGGATTGAGTACGCCGGCGAGCTTGAGATGCGCTGCCAGCACCTCACCGGCTAAGCCCGTCTTCCACCCTACGTTCGTTTTCTCAACACCGACTTACGCCATTAACACATCCACTTCCACTCGTTCGATATAACACGGCCCACCATGGACGAACCACCAAGCAAGAACATCGGGCCAAGCCCAATCCCACCACCGACCCCTTCCTCTCCCTACACGGCGGGATTCTTGACGCCAGCCGGGACCAGACCACGACTTGGCCCACGACGGCAATCCCGGTTCACGGAGGACATGTCGGAACGCACACCCGCCGCCTCGGTCTCGGAGCGGTCCATGGACTATTCCTGGTACGGACCATCGGCGGAGGACGTGAATACCAATATCAACAACACCAGCAATCTCCCGGTGCCGAATCCTGGTCCATGCCAGGCAGAGCTAATAACCAGTGGGCGGCAGAATCGGAGGATACGGTGGTTGCGCCTTGTCAACGGGGCGTTGCATGCTATCCCGTGCTTGGTGTTGTTGGGCATTGTGGGGTACGCGATGCGTGTGCTGAGGGAGGATATGCGGAGTTACAGGAGGTGAGTGACGTTTGCGGGAAGTCGTATATGACGGAGATGATGCTAACTGGGGATTTGTACGACTTAGTATACAAGCCGTCGTCCTCATTTGTGTTCTTTTCGCAGACATCATCCTTGATGTGATCACCCTCTTTCGGGCGCATGCGCCATGGCCGACATGGGGACTCGTGTTAAGATTTGTGTGCGGGCTGGCCTACATCGCCCTCTTCTTGGTTTATGTTGGCTTGGGGGGCCCGTTCCCCAAAGGGTATACTTACTGGGGGCTATCGGTCGACTTGGCGGCGCCGGTGGTGTATACCCTTTTATGCGTGGAAGGGTACGTTCCCACTCCCGCGATTCAAACGAGAGCATGCTCACTAACACCAACGAACTCAGCCTCTGGAACCTCCTCCACATCCCCGTCTGCCGATACCAACTCCTCGGCAACAGCCGCCTGCTGGGGCGTGCGGTCCCAAACCCCCGCCCCGCATCAACCTTGTTAGACAACAGAACCAGCTTCAACCAGCGATTCTCCGTCGCCGGGACAGAACACTCGTCCATCAGTCTGACCTGGAGGCGGTGGGTTCGCACGCAGAGCACCCATATTAGCAGAGACGATCTCGAGAACAGCAGCGGCGGCGGCGGTGTCTTCCACCGGACTATCACACGCGAGCCTTCGGCCGACTTTACGCTGCGGGAACAGCCCGGCGAGGAGGATGAGGGGGAGGCTGGCAGCTCGCGAGTTACCAGTAGCCACGAGGGCAAGGGCGGTGGCAGTGAGAAGTGGCGCGAGGGCAAGTCAGAGGACACCGTTCGTCCGGCGAGGACTACTGCGGATGTTGGGCAGTGATAGGATGGATTGCATTCACTTGCATTGGGTTGGCGCACGGCGTGGAAAGGATTTGGATACCCCATATAGATGGTTGACTTTACTCGCAACGGGTAAACTGGTCAAGATGATAATGATAATTGTTATATTTAGTTTCCAGCAATACGCTTGCATCCATCCTGCTACGTCCGAGAGACGAGTAAGCATGCTACTAGCAACTGACACGTCCACGGTCAGTTGTGTTGTACGGGAGTGGAGATGTTTCTTAAGCCAGACCCTGTGATCCAATTCAGCCCTTCGTACTTATTTGACATCCATACCTTTTTCCAAGCAAGCAGAAGTTGCCAGCTGCACGTCTTCGGATGTCGGAGTTCGTGATTGTCAAGTCGGCTCTCTTGGCGAGCTGGCATCGCCACAACAACCAGGGGTCGTGTCACCAATTGAGATGGACACAAACAGCCAAACAGGCATGTATCGGCACCGGTCCGGAGCAAACAGATTCATGGCGCCCGAATCCGATACTTGTCCTTACTTTGTTTTCCAGCCTGCCTCCTCGAGTATGTGCCCTCGTCTCCTTGACCCAGCTCAGGAGGTCATCAGTCAATATGATATAGTAGCCAACAGGTAAGCCTCCATAGGAACGGTCAATCCCAAGTCCGCCTTACTCGATAGCAAGCCAAAACGTAGTTTTTTGAGGCACAGCGGGTACATAAGCTCGTCATCTCTTCCAAACGTCAGCTCCGCGGCTGTGGTACGTATTCGCCCGATCTGCAGCCCCGCGCTGCCCCTCACTCCCACCTGGTGAGCAGTGTGGTGTTTGGGTTCCCGGGGTTGAACAAGAAGGGATACACACACTACTGAGTTTGCAAATGGGACGCAAGGCCGATTCTCTGCCAAGTCGGCGAGCAGATCACCCGACAAAGGTCCATCCCTCCAATTATAGAAGCTTCTCCACGCCCCAAGTCCCCCCCTTGTCCGGTCGTGATCCCCGGACGACGTTTGTACGCCTCCTCGGTGACCGAGCTGAGAGGATGTGTTGTGGTATATCACCCGAGGTTCCCCAGATGGCTCAAGCCAGAGTCTAAAGCCCATTCGAGAGATGCATTCTATTTTGCTCTTGAGTTCCCTCGGTGAACATCGATTACCTACTCTTTTCTTTCACCAAGTGTCAACCCATACCCACCAGGATGCCTGCCATCGCCCCTGGCCTCGGTGCTCGAGACACCATCCCACAGCTTGGAGACAGCAAGGATCCCGCACCTCCTGAGATGGGCAGCTCGGCGGTGTGGATCGTAGCCGTTGTTGTCGGCGGCATCATCTTCATCGGAGTCACACTCACCATCCTCCTCATATTCCACACCAAGCGTCGACAACACAGGAGGGACCAGAAACTTCGCCCATACTTCTTGGGCCGCGACGATATCCCCGGGAGGCGGAAGCTAGGCGCAGGCGACGTGTCTCGCCAAGAGGAGGAGTGCAGAAGGCACATGATCCGCAAGTCGTTGGCGACGCGGTCCTCGGCCTCTTCCAGAAGCAGCTTTTCGGCCATGATGGACCAGGTCGACCAGGAAGCGGAGGAGATGGAACGACGAGAGTCGACGAGACTCAAGGACGATTGGAAGCGGTGGGAGGCTAGGATTCGGCAGGAACGGTCAATATCGAGCGGCCAACATCCCGCAGCCAATGCTGCCAGCGGAGTGCCCATCATCGCCATCCCGTCGCCAGCGAAGCACAGGTCACAGGGCCGCACGTCAATCACGAGCCCATCTCCGGGCCCGCCGCCACCGCCGCCCCGCCATCCCGGCCGATGCTCTCCAAGCTGAACGGAACCCTCAAGATGGTATCCAAACGTCCAGCTTCAAGTTGCCCGACCATGACCACGCTGCCCGCAGAGACAATATTGCGAGGAAAGAAAGAGCCCCGTCGTGTTTGAACCTCTTTGGCCGAGCCATACGTTGAGGACGCTGTGTGATCCTCGACCCACCGACGCCGACGACATATGAGGAGGATAGGATGAGACTGCCTAATTGAGAGAGAAATCCTCGAGGGTGGTTTGGTCGAGGTCGGGGTTCAAGGACGACGGCAGTTAATTGAAGGGCCGGACATTGCTTGGGAAGAACCTCGAGTTGATGTAATTCCAGCCTTGTCGACGTCGAGAGCCCTGCAGAGCATCTTGCAAGATTCAGCCCTGCAGATTCGGCGAGCAGGCCACACCGCAGGAGGCTCCGGGTCGTCAATCGTGGATCCCGGGATCGGAGTTGCGCATTTGCAGGTTGCAGTGGTTCCATGCTCGGCCGGTTCAGAACTGTCGGCCGATAACCAAGATTTGGGGTTGTGCGATGCGTGCAGGATAATATAACATAGTAGCGGAGGTAGATCCAAACCCCGTGTGTATGGGAGCTTCGCGCCCGCAGCAAACCGACACCTGATGAAGTGACTCAAGCGTGCATTGTTGAGGGGGTTGAGGGGGCTTAGCGCATGCGAGGTTCGGTAGGTATTTCGTGATTAAGGTACTTGTACCAATTGGTAACTCGCCTGGCATGTGCTGGAGTGCCTAAGCTTCGTGGGCGGCCATGCTGAGTCATCTGCCCAACCGCAAACTCGTCCAGGCATCTGACTGTCAACTGCTTGATAATCGATAATATAAAGGCTGTGCAGCATCTGGCGACGCTTTTCGCTTTTCTCCGACTTTCCTCCACCACTCCTCTCTCTCCGGTCGACTCCGCGTCCCACCCGCCGCTCGCTACTTTTTCTTCGAACCGTCATCAGATTCTACGATTAATCCCATGGGTTTGCTCTCGACGACAATACCCCATTGATCGAATCCTCCGGTTCCGAGAACCCAGCGACGACTATCCGCAACCCGACAGCGGCTGTTCTTTGTTCTGAGAGGTGCACCGCAATCACCATACCCGGAACCATCTCAGACGCCTTTGCTGGTTCCCAGAACAGTTGCAAACCGAGCACTCGCATTTCCCCAGTGCTCGACATCCCCGATTGCTCGTCGCAAAAGGCAATCACCATACTTGAGGAGAGCGCCTGCGATCCTCTTCCCCTCCACGTGCCCTCGGCTCCTTCACCCACCTGCCAGACTTCTCCGAGTTTCCAGCATCTTCTGGCATCTGCTACCCCGCGCCCGCAGCAGACGCCCGCAGACGCCCGCAGACGCCCGCAGCAGACACGCGGACAGCCAGGCGCAGAGCCACCCTCGTTCTCTTTTCACGGAAAACCTAACCGACTTTTCTGCACTTTCTGTTCGACATCCCCACATTCGCTCAGCTCGGCTATCCAAGATGGCGAATATTTTCGCTGCCTTCGAGAACGCTGGCGCTGCCAAGGACGGCGGTTACAAGGAGGATCTGAACCGCATCCTCATCTGCACCGACTGCAAGGAAGACCCGCCCAATCTTGTCGAAGAGTACTCCTCAGGCGACATGGTCTGCGCCTCCTGCGGTCTTGTTCTCGATCGTATCATTGACACTCGTTCCGAATGGCGCACCTTCTCGGGCGACGACAACGGCAGCGACGACCCCTCTCGTGTCGGTGACGCGCCCAATCTGATGATCGACGGAGACCAGCTGCAGACGACGATTGCCTTCGAGGGCAAGGGTGCCAAGAACCTAGCCCACCTCCAGAACAAGATCAACCAGGACAAGGGCACCAAGGTCCTCCTTCAGGCCTATCGGGACATCCAGGCCCTGACCGACAGCATCAATGCCGGCACCCAGGTCGCCAACACGGCCAAGCACATCTTCAAAATGGTCGAGGACAACAAGGCGCTGAAGGGCAAATCGCAGGAGGCTATCGTGGCCGGCTGCATCTTCATCGCCTGCCGACAGACAAATGTGCCGCGGACATTTCGCGAGGTCTATGGCCTGACCAAAGTGTCCAAGAAGGAGATTGGGCGCGTGTTCAAGCAGCTCGAGACCTTCCTGCAGAAGATGGGCGGTGAAGACAAGGTGGCCAAAGCCACTGGTTACAGCCAGCAGTACCAGGCCAAGGGTTCCACAACGGCCGACGAGCTCTGCATTCGCTACTGCAGCAACATCGGGTTCGTCAATCCCGTTCGTGTCGAGAGCATCGCCCGTCGCCTCGCCGCGAAAGCGTCAGAAGTGTCAGACCTGGCCGGCCGGTCTCCTCTCTCGGTTGCTGCCGCCTGCATCTACATGGCGTGCCACCTCGTTGGCGAGCCGCGGACTACCAAAACAATCTCGGTCATCGCGAGCGTGAGCGACGGTACGGTCAAGACGGCATACCGGTACCTGCACGCAGCCAAGGACACAGTCCTGAACAAGGAGGTCTTCCCCGAAGACATGTTCGCCGACATTCTGGCAAACGCCGATAAGGTGCCGATCAACTAGAGGACTCGAAGACGACACTTGCGGAGATATTGGGCAGCTCCTTCACCACCTCGACTCATTTTTTTCCACTCGATATGACAGCCGTACCGGCCCTACAACCAGACAGGCAGGAAGGCATTTTGCGAGGGGTTTATCGGGGCGTGGGAGGGCAGCACAGCGGTTGCACAGCACCATTTGGGTTTCCACGACATGGATGCAGCGTGATAGCAGATGGACATCCATGGTGGAATTGGGCAGGAAAGTCTTTACTGGAAAACGTAATGACAGCGGTAAGGGCTTGACAGATTGACAACGGGTCCCGCTTCTTGCTCATTTTGGTCAGACTAGCTCCCCTGCATTGATTTTGGCAGGTTGGGGCAGTCGAATTGCAGCTTTGTTCTTCGCAAGGAATCACGGGAAGGGTTGTTCGGGGCAGTTCGTAGCCGATCGTAGCGGATATACGAATAGTATTCTGCTTCTTCAGACCAGCGTAATAAAATTATTATCAACTACAGATCTGAATGATGAATGCACTACGCTGTCCTTGAAACGTGTTGTAGCACATGAAAAACAGCCAGTGGCATTGGCAGTGCGACTTGTAGACGGCTCGAGGAGTCGAGACAGGGCGAGGGAGTCGGAGTACATGTACAGTGTAAATATGCGATATCTTCCACTGTCAAGCAATTCAACTGGCCCGAGCGTCCAGCTCCAAACCGCCAAAATCCCCGTCGCCTCTCAAACCGCGTCGCAACACCGAACCCACCCCAACTTTGAGAAATCGATCGCCAAGTTGCGCCAACGAACACAACCCCCCAACCAGCTGGATACAGCGTCGTGACACCACAACCGGCAAAACCTTGCACGATGGGTTCTCGACGAACCAGCCGCGCAGCTGCGAAGCGCGCCCAACAAGCGCTCGGTAAGTCTTGTCTGCCCTGCGCACTGCGCACTCCAACTGCCCCTCGAAGCAAGCATCATCAATGTCCCGCTGCATCTTGCAAACAAACCCTCCTGCAACCAACTGTCTGTCCCATGCGGTTGGTGCAACCAGGCGCGCGTGTCGGCAGTAGGCCGCCTTTAGAACCCGAGCCATTGCCCCAGTTTCACAAGCATTAGCTGCAGGAGAAGTCGAGGGACAGGCGGGCAGTCGCAAGGCAGCGTGCATTCGGTCGCCCGTCCCTTCCGGGGCGATTGACCACTAGGCCTTGCGTTCTGCTGCCCTCCCGGTTCGATTGCTACCTACCGAACTTACTTGGCGTAAAACTTGGCTCCCTTCACCTTCAATTGTGATGCCCTCTCTACCACTTCCCTCCCAGGCACATTCTCCCACCGTCAATATGGGCCCTTCCTCTCAAGACCATGCCCCGGCTCTCAGAATCACTAACAACCCGCTTCCGTTTGCAGAGAGCACGCCCAAGACATTCGACGGCATTGGCGATGAAGACGAGCCCATGCTAGATGCAGCCGAGCAAGAGGAGGCGGAACCCGAACAGGAGGTGGAAGAGGAGGCCGGGAAGGACGACGGGTCTGCCGCTGAGGAAGAAGCCCCAGAGGAGGATGAGGAATCCGCCAAGTCTCCGACCCCCCCGCCCGAGCCCGTCATCCGTCGCCGACGGCTAGGAAGACCTCCCAAGAACCGCCCGCCGGACTGGGACTCACTGCCGCTCGAGCCTCCCAATCCCGACGCTACACCGCGCCGCCGTGGTCGCGGAGGATGGCGTGGGCGTGGTGGACGCAAGGGCCAGCATTACCAGCCCACGCAGCAGTCGATCGACAAGGACGGCACTGTGTTGGACATTGTGAATGACGAGGTCGACCTGCCCGAGGACGCCGAGGGCGAGAAGAAGGTGGACAAGCTGGGCAACCTCCTAGAGGGGCGTGAGTATCGATGCCGAACCTTTACCGTCATCGGCCGCGGCGACCGTCTCTACATGCTTTCCACCGAGCCCGCCCGCTGTGTCGGCTTCCGCGACTCGTACCTCTTCTTCACCAAGCACAAGAAGCTTTACAAGATCATTGTCAACGACGAGGAGAAGCGCGACATGATTGAGCGTGAGATCATCCCGCACAGTTATAAAGGTCGTTCGATCGGTATCGTGACGGCCCGGTCAGTTTTCCGCGAGTTTGGCTCCCTTATCATTGTCGGCGGACGGCGGATCGCCGACGACTACGAGGTCACCAAGACCCGCGAGGAGGGTGCGGTCGAGGGCGAGCTGGCCGACCCCACGGATCTCTATGACGCGGACAAGCCTTACAACAAGAACCAGTACGTTGCCTGGCATGGTGCCAGTGCGGTGTACCATTCCGGTGGCCCGTCCGTACCCCAGCAGAACGTCAAGGTCGATATCAAGAAACGGCGTGTTGCCGTCAACGATGTGAACTGGCAGCTGGAGCACGCCCGAGAAGCTAGGTACGTTCTCAGACCCAAAAGAACCCATTTAGGTTTTTTGCAATTGTTATCCTGACCACATCCCCCAGTCAATTCAACAGCATCCTCTCTGCGGTCCGCCGCCAAAACCTGAACGGCGTCTACGACATCAACACCAACCAGATGCACTACCCGGGTATCATGCAGCCAACACACGCGCGGATCGAGCAGATTGTAGACCACGAGACAAAACCGGACCAGCAAGACCCGTCCGCCTCGGCAACCTTCCCCGCGATCAAGCCGTCAATCTCGCGCAACTTCCTTGTCATGGACACGCACCTCGAGACGCCTCCCGCAGGCGTGTCGACGGCAGCCTATGACGTGCCCTTCCGCACTTCGCAGGCCGACCACCGCCCTTCGGCGGCGGCAGATATCTTGGCGCCGTTCAAGGGACTCCGGGCCGTGCCCGACGACATTCGCGACTTGTTACCCGAAGAGTGCCGGCAAGCCTTTGATGGCGCAAGAGACAAGGAGGAGACGTGGTTTTCGAGATGGGGCAACGAGGCCGAGGTGACTTCGAGACGTGAGCCAGTTGTAGACAAGGCCATTGTGCCTTATTCGATGATGATTTCCTGATTCTTTTTGGGTTGTATGGATGGTCTTTTTTTTGCTGACTTGTTTTGGCTTTTTGCTTTCTTTGCCGTTTTCTTTAGGTTCTGCTTTTCAGTCTCGCATTTGTTATTCTGGCGTCGAGCCTGAGTATCCGCCTCTGCCTGAAGATAAAGAGGAGGAGGAAGAGAACGACAAGAATATGATCAACGACGTTCCGGAAACACCCAGCGGTGCTTCCAGGGGCAGTGGCAGGGGTCAGAAGCGGCAGAGGCAAAGCTCGGCGGTCAAGCTTGTCAAGGTCAAGAGCGACTTGAGAGAATAAGGAAACAACATTTCTACCTCGACAGACAAGGAAGGCGACCCCTACTTAAGGTCCGGTTTTTTCTCGGCGACAAAGTTGTCTTGCTCAAGCGAGCCCAAGAAGAAAGCGACACATGCGATAAGATACTCGACAAAAACGAACACAAGAAACAAGACAAGGATCAAGAATGAGAGGTTTTTCTTCGGGGAGAGAAGGGTTTTCAGTTTGGTCATGTAACAACAACAATACCCACCGACGTTGATGGAGATTGGGGGGCTACTACTCGGCCACGGCGTTTCTGGCTGGTAGGAGGAGGGGGTTGGTCTACGAGCTTTCCGGGAATCGGCGGCGTTTGCGGAGGATTCGGGGCGCGAGGGCTAGTTGATATCATATTATATCAATCGATCTGGCATCCGGGATAGAGTGTTTTGAGTTGCGCTGTTCTAGACGGAAAATACCTTGCCTACGGAACTTCTTGATTAGTACTACTGTCGCCTGTGCGGCTGGGACTACTATCGGTTGAACTGTTGGAGGCTGGACTGTTTTGGCGAGAGCCTGAGATCTGGAAAGGACTAAAATTAGGAACGTTATATAATACCGAGAGCATATGTAAATGCAAAGGAAAGAAGGAAAGAAGGAAAGAAGGAAAGCATCCAACCATTCCAACCATTCCGTACGCTCCGCCAACAGGCCCGATGCCATCGGTGTATAATTCCATCATTTCTTCGGGTAGTTCCATTTCCTGAGCGAGCGACACAACCGCTGGCTCTTGCCTCTCGCGCCAAACGGCCGGCGTAGAATAATTACGCGTTGAATCGCGGTAAGTTTTCTGAGCGCTAATTAGGTCTCCTTCAAGCCCGCCTCTAATAACCCAATGTTTGCAGTCTGCACATACAATGTCGGTTGATGGAGGGGATCTGAACCTCCCCCCCGCGTCGTCTCAGTCCCATTTTGCCAACTTCCAAAACTTCACACCCAACGACGACGCGTCATTCGACAATGAATTTGCCCGCCTCGCATCAAGCCAAAACTGGGTCCCGGGTTCTCAGGAGTACACCCAGGAGCGCACTATCGCGATGCGCGAGGAACTGAAGTTGCACTACTTTGCGCCATCGGATGATCAAAAGGAGCCCACCGAGGACGACCAGCTCCAGGGCTATCAGAGCCTATGCCAAGAGGTCGGGATATCTCCTCCAAGCCACTCAATCGCGGAATGTAAGAGGGAACTCAAAAAGACGCTTGTCAACATCGTGGACCTGATTGACGCCCGACGGACGCACAAAGAGGTCAAGGTATGGGATGATTTCGAGGCGTTCCGCGACTATACCCTCGAGGATGATCACATAATCAATATGAAGGAGGCGAAGAAAGACGGTGGATTTCTGGCATCTCTATTGCAGCGCCTCCGTACCAGATCCGGGGAGCGGAGAAACAGGAGGCGGGGGTCCAGAGTAGTTTCGGGACGAGTAATCAAGAAGTCCCGTGGCTAAGAACAACAAGCAAAAAAACAGCAAAACCATGCGCCTCAATCGCCTCTCTATCGAAGAGGCCACCGCCCTCTAGAATACCCTCGAAAAATACACCGGCCTTCCAACTTAGGTAGCTAAGCTCCTTTCCTCGTCCTCGTCCTCGTCCCCGAGCGTAACACCTTCCTTCAACGCCTTCACTGCCCAGGCAAATCTCATCGCTCCGTTGAAGACGACCGTCACATTCTCCTCCATACCGTGAGAGAGCTCGGCTTTCTCCATCATTTTCTTTAGCTCGTTATGGCTAACGTTGCAGATGGTCACCTTTTTGATCTCCCGGTTCGAGTCATCATCGTCGACCTGACTCGTCTCTATGGCTTCGGGGAGCGATTCCGTCTCTGCTAGTTTCTGGAGCTTTGAGGCCGAGGAAATCGGACCGCCGGGGGTGAGGAGGACAGGATAGCGCAGTGGGGCCAATTTTGGCGGGGGGGAATTCCATGCTTTGGCGGGCCAGGGGTAACGCTCTTCCTCTTCCTCGCGTGAGAGTGCAGCGGCGGCGTCGGCTTCGGCGTTGGCTGCTTCTTTGGCTGCTGTGATGATTGCTTGATGGCGGAGGTCTGGCATCTCGCGGAGCGTGATGAGCGTGACGCTTCTGATCGCGGGTGACAAGCTGCGGGGTAGGTAAATTCTGTCGCCTCGATTGTTGGTTGGCGAAAATAACAAGTAATCAGAGCCTGGATTGAGAAGTTGACTCGTCTCCAACTGGCTTGCTTGTGGAGCACAGAGGTGACGCGGTGTGAGCCTGTGGAGGGAGGGTGGCAGTGTTGGTGGTTGGTACATTACCAGGAGGTTCTATTTCAGTCCGCATTCGTCCGAAACCAACATCTGTTTCGGGCCGCGTTGTGCCGATGTGGTACATACAGCTGCGGCCCGGGGCCTGCCCGACCTCCCCCCCCGGGCCGTTGTGTCACAAGTCCCGCGCACGGGTTTGCGCCTTAGGGCTGCGTCATGTAGCGCCTTCATGGCCGACTGTTGGCAGTTTCAGCTACGATGATTAACCGCTGTCCATCACCCCCAAACTGCTCAGTTTCGGGCCAACAAGTCCATGCTAAGATTAGCATCCGGTGGACGTCAGGTCGCCGGGCGCGGCGACCTGTTTAGCATCCCCTGGGTAAGGGACCTAAAGTAGGTAGTCATTACGAGGGTACTCGGTTACGCGCGCTTTCTGCCATGACCATGCCCGTACCACGTAAACAAAAGGCCCGCCCCAAGAGATTATAAGGCGGTGTCGAGGCTCGAGACCCGCGCTCCTTGTTCCGGCACAATTGAAACATGAAACTTGATCTCAGGGTTAACTGCAAGGCCCAACGGCACATGTAGCCCAACGATGTCGAGAATGAGGAGGAGGCCGTGTCGGCGCGGTTAACGGATAGGGGCCATCGGGCCTTGGAGTGCTCTATTAAACCGGCTCTTCCCTCACCTTTCACGGCTTCTTGAATGCTGTGCAGTCTTCACTCGTCCATCATCTCCAGCCATAAGTTTACTCCCTAGCCATCAGTCAGTCCATCAGTTCAGTCTTACACCATCGTACCCACGAGAAAAACCAAGCTTGCTGGGCTCTCGAACACCCCGCGCCCTGTCCGCTTCGCCACCCCTTTCCACCATGGCGACTTCCTCATCCGTTAGGGGCTTTACCTTTGGGATCGAGATGGAGATCTACCTCAAGCCCAAGACGAGCACGGTCAAAAGTCGGCTAGAAAGCCAAGGATGGACTTCTGGGACTCCGCTTACCCCAAAAGAGAGGAATAAGAACAGAGTTGCTATGCTCAACACTGTCGCTTTCACCTTGGTCAAAGATGCTGCTCTGACAGCAATCGTGCCAGACCCAGAACTTGAGAATGCGTATACGGAATGGCAGATAAAGGGTGACAGCAGCCTCGTCGAGGAACCCGAATCCGAGTACTGTCAGTATCACCATATCTATATCGTCGTAACACATAGCTAACAGCACGTAGATGGGGTGGAGATGATCTCCCCCATCATGTCAGCCACAGAGCCGCAGTGGATTGCACACCTGGATATAATGTTTCTTGCGCTAGCTGGTGCCTTCCACCTGCACGTGAACCCCGCCTGCTCGACGCATATTCACATGCAACCTGTTGGGGGATGGAAAGTCGCCGACGTACGCTCCCTCTTCAAAGCCACCGCTGTTTTCGATGATGCCATCACGAAGATTATGCCGGCACCCCGCAAACAGACTCCTTGGGCTAGATCCAGCTTCCGCGAGATCACGGCGTTTGATCCGAAAGATCCGAAACAGGTCTCCCTAAAACCAAAGCTATCCAAGGTCGAACAGGACCTGCTGGCCTTCCAAGTTCTTCAAGTCGAAACAGACGTGGAAGCAATTGCTCGATCATTTCGATAAAACAATCGAGGAGAACAAAAACATAGAGCTTTTGGCCGCTTCTCCAAGCCTGACTTCGGGTCTAGAGAGGCGGATACGAAACCCAGCGCGAACGCTGCCCACCTCCGAGCCTCCGCAGCCGTCGTGACTCCAGGAGGGCGACGAAACTCGACGGTTTCACAATTGCCGATGATGGATTTGAAGTTCATCGACACACCGCGGGTGTCGGATAAGGTCGGGAGAGTACTTTGTCAGGGGTAAGGGTTTGCTTTCGTCTTCCTTAAACGAACTGGTATCAACCTCATTTTTCCAAAGTGCATTGCCTGTAAAAGTCGCGAGGCGCATGAGCCCGGTTTTGATGAATTCCTGGAGGTTGCCAACGGTGGCATCGTTCTTCATGGACGACCACTGGGCTAAGCTGCTGAAGGCTGAGAAACAAAGCTCGTATGAGTTTAAAGTCTGTCTACTATTTTCTGTTTTTATAATCTCTTATCCTACCCTCTCTTCTCATTTTCGTTTCAATTTCTTTCTATTTTTTCCTGTCACCCTTTTCCTCACCCCGACCTCCCCTTTATCTTCCTTCTTTTCTTCTTTTCTTCTTTCTTCTTTTCTTCTTTCCTTCTTTTCTTCTTTCCTTCTTTCTCTTTCCTTTTTTTCTTCTTTCCTTCTTTCCTTCTTTTCTTCTTTTCTTCTTCTTTTCTTCTTCTTTTTTCTATTCTTCTTTCCTTCTATTCTTCTTTCCTTCTTTCCTTCTTTCCTTCTTTCCTTCTTTCCTTCTTTCCTTCTTTCCTTCTTTCCTTCTTTCCTTCTTT